>MU281005.1:0-27751 GCA_022385605.1 Xylariaceae sp. FL0594
CTTATTATATATGTCTTGAGGAATATTTTTATGTAACTAACGGCCGGTATAGCCCGCCAAAGCAGGATGCACGTCCGGACCAAAAAAGGTGTTTTTCAAGAAGAAAACTAGCACGTCCGGAAGGAGGAGATCCACGAGCCGTCTCCCCTTCGGCCGCATCTTCACGCGCAACGTCGTCTTCACGCTCATCTCGCACTTCTTCCTCGCTCTCCACGCAGGGACCTTCAACTCACTCTGGTTCGTATTCCTGTCCACGCCCGTCTACGAGGACTCCCCCGACTACAACAAACCCCGGCAACCCCTGTTCCGCTTCACCGGCGGCTTGGGCATGCCGCCGCGGTCCGTGGGTCTGGCGATGGCGTTGCTGGGCGTGATAGGCATCGCGCTGCAACTCGCGCTGTACCCGCGCGTGTCGGTGCGTCTCGGGACCGTGCGCTCGTGGCGCGTGTCCCTGTGTCTTTTCCCCGTCGCGTATATCCTTCTTCCCTTCCTCTCCCTCGTGCCCAGTAGCAGTAACTCCCCCCCGCCGAGTCAGAAGACGGGCCCGCTGATCTGGCTCGCCATATCAGCCGTCCTGCTCGTGCACGTCTCGGCCCGCACGTTCGCCATCCCGGCCCAGACGATCCTGGTCAACAACTGCAGCCCGCACCCCTCCGTCCTCGGCACGCTGCACGGAATCGGCCAGAGCGTGAGCAGTCTCGCGCGCACGGTCGGACCCGTCGTCGGCGGCTGGGTGTACGGTGTCGGGCTCGCTGGGGGGTATGTAGGGGTCGTGTTCTGGGGCTTGGCTGTCGTGGCGGTTGCGGGTGTGGTGGTGAGCTTTTGGGCGAGGGAGGGGGACGGGCATGAGATTTGGTTGGAGGGGGATGAGGAATGAATGACAAGGGTTGTGTAGTATGTGTACCCCTTCTAAGCTCTCTTAAACCCTGAGGTAGGGTAGGACGTGATAAAGATTTATGAGCGCACGCATGAATTTGTCATAAAGACGTGGATTATTATCTAGAAGGATGATGCGAGATGGTTAGGATGAGAATGTTTATGCAAATTGAAGATGGCGAGATCGCATCGTGGAAAAGGCGAGAAGAAAAAATGATGTAGAAAGTGTTGTTTTTTTGAGTCTCACCCTTGGTCAAGCATGATAAAGCCGCACTTTTGACGGCGGCGCCAAAAGCCTGACCGTTTCCCTTCCTTAGCAATATTCATTGTAGAGTCAACTCATTCATCATGTAATCCCATACCCTAATAATCATTACCTTTTTTAAGACAACATGCCGATTGTATGTTGTTAATATAATAAAATATACCGCTATGTCCTGCTATGCCATTTTAATAGGTAATGGTATTGCTATAGTATCTCTGCTATGATCTGCTTTATAATTGAGCCTCTCTCTCTCACACACAATTCCAACCCTGTACCTGCCTATCTATACCAAACCTATACCTGTACCTATAGCACCGCTAGCACGTTTATAATATATAAAGAAAGAGAAAGACAAAAGGAAAAAGGGAGAAGAAGAAAGAAATATGCTAAACCTAGGGGGGTATATATAATATGCAAAAGCCAAACCGCCAAAGCCAAACCGCCAAAGCCAACAAACAAAAGAAACCAGCAGATACGTAAGGTGTATGTATGTATGTATGCAGATCCATCCGTCCATGCACCCATCCCTATCCATGAAAAGCCTGATGATATAATAAGTTCCCTGAAACCCCAGCCCCGACTCCCGTAAAACTCGCTCCCCTCACTCACTCCCTCAACCCCGCAGCAAGCGCCTCGAGATCGACATTCTCAGGCACCGTCTTCGCAACCGGTGCTTTCTTCTTCTTTTGCGCGGCTAGGAGGAACTCGGAGAAGCCCGGTATGGGGCCGGGCTGATTGATGCCTGGGAGACGTGTTGCTGTCTTGGCTACACTTCCAACAGCGCTCGTGTCTTTCTTCTCACTGGTGCAAGACTTGATACTAGGTGTAGTAGTAGTTTTGATGACGGGAATAGAAGAAGTGGTGGTAGAGGTGGTGGTAGTGGTTCGAGAAGAAGACACAGACACGCTCCGTGCCATGTTGAGAGCTCCACCTCCAGGTCCAGCTCCGCCATCGTTATTATGAACGCCAAGGTTAGGTGGACTAGCGGAGGAGGAGGAGGAGAGATTAGGATCCCTAGTAGCGCTAACGGACCTGGCACCTCCACCCCATGGTCTCCAGGCTGTCCACCGGCCAAGCTTATGCGTCTCATTCTGTTGGGGAGGTACACCAGAAGAAGACGACTGCAGACTCCCAACCGGCGAGTGCAAGGCATAGCTATCCCTGAGCAGCATGCTCGACCTCTTGGCCTGGTCCCTCGAGAGGAGCGGTCTGGCCGTCACGATGCTGCTCCCCGTGACCGACGAGGCGGAACCGAGCTGGCGGATCGCGGCGAGCTGCTGGCTGGGTCTGGAGCTCAGCGTGTGTATGTCCAGACCACCTGGGAGGGACACGATGGACTCGTGCGACATGGCGCGTCGCCTGAGCGGTGGTCTCCTATTCCTACTGGTGATTGACTCCGAGTCTGTACTCTCGTCTGGACGCGGCGATGAAGCTTCTTCTTCGTCTTCTGCGGGCGGATACCCTTCCATCATCGCGGTGGTAGCTTCCGACTCTTCGGCGATAGGGTGTGCGATGGTTGGCAGGGCGGGTCCAAAGGGGAAGCACATGGGCGCTTGGAAGCTCCGGGTAGATACAGACGACGGCTGCCTCTTGTGGTGTGGGTGTGGGTGTGAGTGCGGGTGTGGAGGTGGAGGCGGGGCCCGCCATGTCGGCGATATCGGATCAATACTCGATATAGGCGACCCCGGGAAAGAGTCCGTCGTCACCGGCGGATCGAACACCGACGAATTTCTCGTATTGGAACGCGGCGAGCTCGGCGCCGAAGACGGGGCGAACTCGGATGATGCCCCTTGTTCGGACATGACGGACCACCGGCCAGACCGCATCGAATCCTTGCGCGAATGCCTCACTAGGCCGTTCGGCGGCGTGTTTGGGAGGGGAAGAGATGGTGTGTATAAACTAGATACGAGGCCCGGGCGGTTCTTCTTCTTCGGTCTCCTAGGCTCCTGCTTCGGCGCCGCGACGTGGTAGTGGTGGTGAATGTGCAACGCCTGCGACACTAGCGGCGGCGTCCTCTGCCGCTCGCGAACAGGCGATGCCTCGGGTCCTAGTTCGGTCTTTAGCGTGGTCGGTGTCGTGCTGCCTTCCTGGTGGTCACCGAAAGGCTGATGAAACTCGAGCTGGTCTCGGAGCGCTTGGATCTCGTCGTGCGAGTTCATGAGCATCTGCCGGAGCTCGGCGATGCCGTATTGCAAGTTCGCGTTGTCCTGCAGGAGGTCGCGCACGAAATGTCCGACCACGTTGCTTCCCCCGTTTCCGTTTCCGTTTCCCCCGTGGTTCATCGACTTGGCAGCGGCAGCTCCTTTTAAGCGACCTGCGGCCGTGTTGAGCTCTCTCTCCACCTCGCGCTGCTTCTCGATCCGGCCCATCATTTCCTCGTGGTGCTCCCTCTCCGCCTTGGCCTCCTTCTCTATGCGCTCGAGCTGCTCTTGCAGGTCGTTGATGCCCCGTTCCGCTCGCTTCCATCTCGACACAGCTGATCGCGCCTCTTCGCGCGACGACGTCAGGGTCCCCTGCAACTCGGCCTGTTCCTGTTCGAGCGCGGCGATCTGTCGCTCCAGGGCCTCGCATCGGGCCGTCTCGGCTTCGAGTCTGCGGATGGTCTGTTGCGACGAGAGCAGAGTGGCTTCGAGCGACTTGATCTGGCTTTCGGATTCGACGACGGTGCTGTTGAGCGCTTCGAGCTGGTCTAGGAGTTCCCGGTTCTCTTCGATCGTCCGCGTATTTATCGTCTCGAGCTCCTTGTTGTCCTTCTCGAGCTGCTCGATCCGAGCGGTGAGCTCGTTGCGGTCGCGTTCGGCATCGGCCATGTAGGACTCGTGTCGGGCGAGAAGGGCCTGTAGGGAAAATGTCAGAGAGTCCAGCGTACCCATCATGCCGGTGGCCTTTATTCCTTGTCCGGGGTCGCGGTGTTGACGTTGGGAGGGTTGAGGAATGTGGATTGATGAGCAGCCATTTATAGAAAATACACGTGTACATTCCATGACAACCATGCGACACAATCAGTAGCAGGTACAAAAAGAAATCGAACAGGCGGCACAAAGAAACGCAAAAGAGGTGACTTCTTGGCTGCCCTCTGACTCGGTCATCCCCAAAGTACTAATCCGATCTATCCGTGTATTGATGCGCCAGCGCAAAAGTATAATCAGACGCGATAAAAAAGACATAAGACGAAAACGTACCTGGCCCATCCTGGCAGCTTGGTGTACATCCTTTTCCAGGTTTTCGAGAAGAAGGTAATTGTGTCTCAGAAAAATGCACTCGGCTGAACCGCAACAGCACTTCATGGGAGGCGTCTCCGAGGTTGTGGCTAGCTGAGAAGGAGGGGCGCCAGCATCGGATTCGCCTTCGATGGACGGCTGAGTGACGGCCATGACAGCCAGGCGAGTTTAAAAAGGTTGGAGTCGAGCGAGACGGACAAAGCAAGGAATTATGCAGGCGACTCGCATACTGCTATGTCTCAGAAGCCGTGACACCCGTTCGCTTTCGATTCGAAGAGGTGGAGGAAGCTGCGAGGAGGGCGTGAGGGGATCGGTAAACATGCGCCTCGAAACCAAGAAGCGATACGTTCTTCTGTCCTTTGGTCTGAAGTCGCAAGTCGCAGGCCGGAAATGACACCGCCGCACTACTAGCGTAGAGATCCGGGGCGTGTTTAGGGATCTTGATCTTCGAGTCGGACATTGGGTGGAGTCGTGTAAAGTTAAGTCAAATACAGCAGTATTGACAGGCCGGTAAGCGCAACACTAATAACAAGTGGTACAACTAAATATGCGACCGCTAATCCGGCTTTAGGTCACATCCTCAGACCTCTCACCTCCCTTCTTGTAGGTATCTGTAGGGGAAAATAGTCAAAAAAGAAGAGGAATACGCAGAGCAGAGATATATAAACTAAGACTAGGATATAGGTTATCTAGCGAACGATGAAGAAGAGGGAAAAAATGAGGTGGCTTGTGGATGGATGGTCGCATGCAAGGTTAGTTGTCATCTGAACAAGTCACAGTCAGGTCGGGCTTGGCAGCCAACCACAGGCGACAGCAGCTCCCTGTACTGGGTCCCTGTTCCTGCCTAAACCGTAGCTGTCTGTCAGCCAGTCATATTGGTCTTCTTCAACTGCATGCAGGGATAAAGCTGTTGTTGTCGAGGTCCTTATGAAGCAAACGCGGCAGATAAGCAGCGGGATGACGACAGTAAAGTTGCAGAAAATGAAATTGTATACCACCCGAGTAAGTGACATGTGAATAACCTGTGTTTACAAACACCTAACCTACAGCTGTAGATATCCTAAGAAACTCCAGCTTTTGTAGTACAGTATCCAATAGTGCAATCACAATCGAACCACAAGGGAAATGAGTATACAAAACAAATCATTTTGTTTAAAGTAATAAAGGTAGAACAGTAAATAATGTATCTTGAGTAAACACCATCTCCTCGATAGTGACATATAATGAGTGTGCATGTACATACCTCTTCAACACCTTTCTCACCGCTTGCTTCACTAAATCCTTTCGTTCTCAGCAGTCTCAGAATCCCTTTTCTCCAACTTTCATCTTTGCTTAACCACTCGTTTTTCTCACCCCATTGTGCGAAGTGCCAAAGAAGCCCTTTTGCGCAGATTTCTGTTATGCATGAAAGAATATAGTGATGAACAATGCGCCTATCATCAATATAACACTATTTGTCAGTCCCCCCTTCTTCAGTTTTATAGATTGTTTATACCAAGTATTTGGAATCTTCAAGTGATCAAAACATAACAAACAAACACTACACAAAACACACCAAGTATACTTCCACAAAATGTGTACATACACAATCGAAGCATGCGCATGCGGCTGCCGGACCACGGGAGGCGTACAACTCAGGCGCAAATGCTGCCGACCCCGGGACGCCTGCAGCCGGGATCCCTGCATCCTCATCCTTCCAAGGGAATGCGGCGACGCGTGGAGACATGCAGAGGAATGAGAGGGCGGGGTTTGGTTAACGAGGATAAATAAAGTTTTTATAATATACTTTATTATATATAAATATTATAACTATGCTATATATATACGTAAGCTATATATATAAAAAGAACAAGCAAGTAAACATTAAAACTATGCTTAACCGTAAACAGAAACAACAGCTAGAAATATAGCGAAAGCAAAAGCCAAAAACACCTCAACCATGCAAAAAGTCTATTTTTTCTTTTCCCAAGAATAAACATGCAACAAGAAAGAAAATCCCCTCCGGCACCCGAAACTGGGAGCGTAGCTAGCTAGCTTGTTCATCAAACCGAACAGGACAGAACAGAGCAAGAAAGAGAAAATCAGATCCCAAAAAGGCCGGGGGGAGGGGGAGGCAAAAACTGCGCTTTGTACCGATAGTGATGTTGACTTTGACGTTGAATCTTCCTCTTATACCTTCTTGCAAGGGTTTGAAAGTTTTTCGAGCGAGTAATAGAACAGCAAAAACACAGTGATTAAGAATCTTTTTTCCCGTTCTGCCCGTCATTTCGAGATGGCGGAGAGAGGTAGTGTAATGGTTGTAGTACAAGGCCATGATTTGGATGTTTAATCACTGCAAAAAATACCTCGTCAGTACAACCTGCGACACATCAAATCCTGCAGATAGAAAAGGAAAAAAAAAAACTCACTAAATCTCCTTCGGCGCCAACAAGTCCGCCTGATACAACCAATGGTTATCCTTCTCCTCCTCCTGCAGCCAGTCATACGGGAACTGGACGAGGTGTCCCTGGATCTTGCTGCAGCAGAGCTCGGCGTCCTCGCGGGTGAGCACGTCGTAGGGGAAGTTATACCCTCGTCGGCTCCCCTTCGTCGCCGTCCGCTTGCGCCGTCTGACCGAGCTCTGGCTATTCAACAGGCAGGAGGCGTTGGAGTTGGTATCCGGCGCCGACTTCTCCGAAGTTGAGAATGTCGCCCGCCTGTCGTGACGTTTGTTGTTGTCGGGAGTTGCGAGATGTGTTCCTTGTCCATTTGCTGCTGGTCGTTCCTCTATTGCCGGGAAAGGAACCTCTTCGGTGGGATGCATTGAAGGTGTATCAAGCGATTGCTTTACATCGGCCTTCTCGTCCAGCCTCTCTGACTCGAGATGTGTTCCTTCTGCTTGCTCTGCGTTTGCCCCCTCGTCAACATGGGGTATTGGAAGCTTCTCGTTCAGGTGCTCTATTGCCCCGCTTACAGCAGCCGTTTTGGCCTCCGCTTCGTGTTCGATGTGGTCCTTCTCTGCCTGCAGTCTCTCCAACACGCCCAGACCTAACGGTGCAGTGGCAGGTGCTGCTATGCCCGCGGCTGCAGCGCCGACGCTTGGTGTCGATGGCTTCTCCCCCTCGGCTTTTTCGTCATCGCTTGTCGGGCCGTACATAGCCTCGGCAAACTTGTCGGCGTATTGCACGAAGTCGCCATATTCTTTCCACGTCTTTACCTCGCTGTCCGGCATACATCGAAATACGCGGCGGTACAGGACAGTATTGTTCCGTGCTACCCTGGACCAAACGTCGTCCCAGAAGGCGGGACTGACTGGATCGCGCATGCAATCCTTGTCGATCTTGGCCTGTTGGATATCCTCAAGCAATGGATTAGGTGCGTCAACGCTTGGCTCTCGTGAGTCATCCGTCTGTGTGGACGGGCCTGCCGTAACTGAACTGTCCGGCACAGTCAAGTGTTGGCTTCCAGAGTGAGCACTCTCACCTAGGTGTGCGTGGCTACCGTGTCCGGAGCTTGGCCTTGCCGACACGTCGGTTACCGAAACCCGTTTTGACTCTTGTGAGTTTTTGGCCTTGGCTGCGTATTCTAATAGGTTGGGGGATGGATAGAGGAGAACTTCACGACCGTTTATGACAGCCGAATCACTTGCAAGGTCTTCGCCCTTTTCTTGTGCTTCCTTCCAGTGATCCGCACCATGTCCCTCGACGTCTTTGGCCTTGCTGTCATGCCCTTGGATGGGTTTGGATGATTTGCCCTTTGAAGCATGAGACAAGACCGAGTGCAAGGATCGTATTGACTTAGGCGAAGACGGGCGGATGTCACCGGTATCATCCTTGGCGTCATGATTGAAGCTTCTGGCGTGGTGCGAAGTCGGCCTTCCGGGACGCAAGCTAGACGGACCATGAGCCGAGCTTTCGGCCGCCCGGTGGTCGTACCTGTCGTCCTTGTCGTCGTTGCCATTGTGGCCGTCGTTGCCCTCGTCGTCATCGTCGCCGTATATGCGCTTCATGTCATTTTCAAACTGCATGGCTTCGTTGTGTCGGATGTCCTCTTCAGTGATGGCATCCACGTCTAGACCGAGGTGCTCCCGCATGAGTCTCATCCGGAGCGTGTGAGCGAACCTGCCCACCCGGTATGGCTCGCCCGCCATGGTAGACCAGATCATATCTGTGTCCCGGACGACCGCCGCCGTCTCCGAGTCTCGATTGCCCTGCATCGACCTCTCGTTGATGTTCGCGGACCCAATGAGAGCGATCCTGTCATCCACAATGATGGTCTTCGCATGAATGTAGAGTTGCTCCGTCGTTAGAGTCTTTCTCTTTCCCAGATGGCCCCAGTTACGCAGACTGAAGAAGCTGATATAGGCCTCCGGGTTGATGCCGCGTTCTCTGAGACGGCCAAAGATGGAATGCGGCCCTCTGCAGATGCTGCGATACTGAAACTGCATAATCAGGCGAACGCTACTGCCATCCGCCTGGTCCACAGTATTCTGAAAGCCGGGCATCAGCGGAATCAGAACACAGCACCGCCACTCCTCGTCGTTCGCATGGGCCCGCGTGATGCGTTCGACAAGGGCGTCTCCGATGCGGTTGACGACCTTAATGTTCAGCGTCTCGGTGCTGGTGATGAAGAACTGGTTCTCCATGTAGACAAAGTGCTCCGACTCCTCGATCATCTTCACGTACGCCGTCTGGATGCTGTGTTCCCTCACGTCCTTGGGGAATCCCAAGGACCAGTCACCGGCTGACCGCAACATCTGCACCTCGCATGTGCCAGACAGACCGAAGTGAGCGAGGTCTCCCTCCTGTGCGTCGGGCGGGGGTAGCAGGAACGGCGTGGGCCGCGTGGGCTTCCGCTCGCGTCGGAGGTAGTTCCACCGCTGGACGAAATGGCGCGTGAGGTCCCTCGCCGGCTGCCCCGCCACCTGCATGGAGATGTCGTGCCATGGCATCCGCGGCGTCTTGTTCCTGTCGTACAGCTCGGCGTAGGGCTCGTTCAACTTGCAGAAGTCGAGCACTCGAGGATTCGAGTAGTCCTTGCCGGGAAACAGCTGGCAATGTTCCGCATCCTTTGGCCCCTCGAAGTTGGCCTCCCAGCCAGTGGGACCGGAATCGTCGATGGGATGTTGCGGGTTGTCCCATCGGCCGAAGCACAGGTCGATGCCGCCGAGAAAAGCAACGTCGTGGTCGACTATACAGATCTTCTCGTGATGCGCGTAGAAGAACTGGTTCTTCTTCAACTGGTTCGGCGAGCGGAGAACCATGATGTTGTCGTGCAGGTTAAGCAGAGAGAACTTGGTATATTCTGAGTCGATGGGGATCGCCTGCTCGACATTACGGTAGACGATGACGAATATCTTGACTCCTTCCCGGGCCTTGCGCTGGAGCAGCCGATCGAGACGCCACTTCTGACTGGTACATGCCGGTCGACGCATGTACAGCTCCGGGCTCAGCCACCAGTCGTGGATGTAGATGACGTCTTGGGCCATGCTAATAGCGCGTGAGACGTTCCACATGTAGTCCCTGCCGTCCACCAGCCATTGGGCGAACGCGTTTTGCCTGACCGGAGCAAAGCTGCCGAATCTGTGCGGCTCGTGCCACTTGGTCTGCTTCAGCATGTCGTTGACCGACAGCTCGAACTGCTTCAGGATGGTCGGGTTTCGAGAGAACAGCTTGATCTTCCTCTCCGTCGTGTAGATCTTGAGGCTGTGATGTTTGTGCGACGTGTCGTCATCGGTAGAACGGCCATTCTCCTCGTCGTCGGCCTTCTCACTGGCTCCTGTGATCTTCCTACCGAAGAGATGAAACTTGTTCTTCTTCGCGACGACGTGGAAGTGCGGGTCGACAAGGTAGACATCGTAAATGTTCATACTAGAAGGAGACTCGACCACGGCGATGTAGTTCTGCCGGACCAAGAACCATTTTCGAGAATGCCTTGCGATGACCTTCTGCGGCGTCAGCACCCGTCGGAAGTCGATACCTTTTGCCGACTGGATGTGTAAGTAGCATTCTTTTCCGTGGAAGTTGCCTTCGGCCGCCAGGCGCACGCCCAGCGCAGACAGCTCCAGGAATTTGCAGAGCCGGTTGCTGTCTGGCCGGAACATGAGCCAGCGCACCATATCCTGCAGGTACTTTTCCAACGTCTTACGTTGTTTCTCGATGAATCGTTTCTGGACGGCCGCCGCATTCTGGGGATTGAGCGAAGAGCCCTCGCGACCCTCGCCCAAGCCGGATGATTGGCGGCGTGGCAGGAAGTTGTTCACGCGGCTCTTCTTCCTGCCCGTGGTAGGCCGCCTCTCGGCGTCACTCACCGTGGCTTCCGCTACCGTCCCCTCGCCCGCCGTCCCTTCGGCTGCCGTGTCGTCGGCTCTGGGACCGTTGGCTTTGTCTTCCTCGTCGGATTCGTCTCGATTTTGGTACGACCTGAGGTAAGGGAACGCCTTCCTCGGAAATGCAGGCTGTCTCGGGCGCCGATGCTGGTTTGGCCCAGCTTGGATCGGACGATCGTTTTTCAGCGTGAGGCGGTACTTCCAGTGCATATTCCATATCTCTCGTATGCCCCGAGTAACGGTCCAGGTCATCCGACTCGGTCCGCTGCCATACTCGAGCGATATGGTGAACAAGGAGTGTCTCTCGCTAGTGCTGTCTTCGGGGCGGCTATCGATGACGCGGATGTTAAGCTGCTCTAGCAGAACCGGGATGCGCTTGTTGCCGTGCTCATCACGTTGTAACATACTGGCAAGGAGCATAACAGCGGGCGTGACGGCGCGCAGTTCGGCCATGAGCTCGGCTGACTTGTGAAAATCTATTTGATCCGGCCGCCTCTTCCCAAACATCCTGACCGTCTGTTTAATCCTGTTCCATCCGGGTACGCCAAAAGTCGCCGCTCTCTCCGAAATCAAGAATGGTCTCCGGGGTGCACTGAGGGCTTCCCCATCGGACGCGTTCCCAGCGCCGAACATCATGTCAGAGATCCGACGGCGGTGTCCTGGGCCCCTGACCGGCAGAGTCTCGCCTTCGTCAGCAGTGGCGTTCCCGTTCTGTTGTTGTGCGCCCATCCAGGAGCTTCCCCGTCTCCAACCCGGCCTCCTTCTAGTTAGCCGATCGCGACCTTCTCCCTCGGACAAGCCGCCACGATGCTCAGAGCTGTCAGGCATGGTCGAGCGTCTCACTAGTGTGTGGAACCGCCCGCCCATTCCCGGCGAACCAATATCATCTTGCGCATGTCTTAGAGTAGTGGGTGTGGTAAAAACATCTAGCTGTTTTAGCCGGCGTTTCATACGCTTCCTCTTCTTCATCTTCTGGTCTTCTCTTGGCTGGGCTTCGTCGCCGCTCTCTTCCACGTCCGCATCGCTGCCTGGCTCTTCACTAAGGGTATCGGGCAGGTGATACGACCTGCTCATGACAGGGGAACTGCCTGCAGAGGGTCCCGCTTGCTCGGTCAGGCCCAGTGCCCTCGGGGGCTGTACCGTGGTCGTTGTGCTAAGAGTAGATTTCAACTTGGACATCCATCTTTCGCCACGGGATCGGGACATAGGATCGGCATCATCCCAGGAACTTTGCCTAGAATGCGGTAGTCTGGGTAGCTCGAGCACAGTGTCGGCTCCCACGAACTGCACGCTCCGTCGGCCAGGTGTGCCAGGCTCGTCCGGGATATACTCGTCTCGGTCGGGTACACGAGCGACGTGGTTTCGTTTGGGAGAAGGCTGGGGGGCAAGAGAAGGGCTTCTGGGCGGTGTCTGCGTAAATCCATGCCAGGGTGTATGGTTCTCTGGTATTTGATCTCCACCGGTGCCATTCCGCTCGTCTTCACGTCTCAGTTGTTCTGTTATTTCTGCGATCTGGAGCGGCGATATAGGCAAGTCGCGAACTCGAACCGAGCGGGCGGGAGCGGCAGAGCTCGATGACGACGCTAGGGGGGACGGATATAGTTGGTCGAGTCCCTTCGGGGTGGGAGAGTTGGGGAGAGGGTTCATGGTCATCGGAGACACCGAGTCGTCGCGGTCGTGAGCCAGAGGCGGCATGGTTCCCAGTAAAGAGAGTTTGAGAGCCTAGTGCAGACTAGTAAATTCGAATGGGCTTTGATTGTGGGATCGTGGGATCGCCCGAGGTATAGACGTCTATTAATACAGATGGGTTGTCGCTCAAGGTCACACCAGACATAGTTTGGTAGCACTCGGGAAGGGAACGCAATATAGTATGTGCAGAACAGGGTTTCGGCAAGGACGACGGGCGTCGCAATTGGTAGACAGCGAGTGGCCGTGGGAGGAGCAGATTATGCCAGCAGAGTTGTTATTGGTAGTGGTCACGAGAGCCCATCCACAACAGCCACATTCATGGTTTGGAGCGCAGCTGTCCAACATCAACACTCTCGAGGTAAAGCCGCAGTGTAACGAGTGGATGAAAGTTTGTTTGGCGATCTTCAAGCGTTGCAAAAACGGCAGAAGCCGATTTTTGAAGACTCGAGGTAATAAATGTCTCCTTCTCAGCGACAACGAGGTCGGGTTACAGCACGAGTTAAGCTTATGGGATCGATAAAGTAGGGATGCATGAACATGCAGGCTTTCTCCTGACAAGGGTGGATACCACCAAAGGTCTAGGCGATGGACATAATAAGGGTGCTGGCTGCGACCCAACCAGGACAAGCGACAAATGGCATGGGGCATGACTGAGGGGCATTATGGGGCGGCATCGTGGGTTGCATGGATGTAGAATGTAACTTTTCCGACTTACAGGGTCGGATATTTGGGCCTGTATGAGCATTTCGCAACCTGGAATACCGCTTCATTCAGTCCACGAGCACATAGCAGTCCTTATCTTGAATACAAAGATGCTCTGTTGCAGAAGCACACAATGTGCAACGGTTGTGAGTACGTGACATTTGGTTTGTTAGGGAGGGTAAATGCCAACTGCCGGTTCTGCTGATTTAATAACACAATCTTCAACAGTACAGCAGTACATATAAGGGAGAGGGTTCCAAATTTGTAACCAACAAGACAAGACCCACTGACAAAGGTTAGATTGCTCCACTTTATAACCATCCCCCATGCTCTCCTGTACAGCATACAACATACAGCAGGACAGGAAAAACATTAGAAGTCTATATGTCATTTCCAAACGTGAACTGCTATATACTAACTTATGTAAGGACACATACTACCTGATATCCATAGTATGTTTATAACATTTGCACCCTGACTGCAAATACTACATGTACTTACAGCAGTACAGAAGGTGTTAATAGTTTAATCCTTAAAAGCCACGCTAGCCTTAACAGGCTACCCTTATAGCTTTTTAAGTTTAGGCTAGTGAGCCCCTTTTCTGGTACGCCCCTCTCCTCTTTCTTTATATAACTATGGCCCCGGGTCCCGGGACATTGACCGCTTTACTTACCCTACTTTAGACATCCAATATTCGAGGAGTGAGCCTTAACCAGAGCATGAAATTGCGCATGTGTAAACTTTGTAGAGTTACTGTTACATCTGACCTTGATTGCAAACAGGAATATGAAGCCAGTACTGTATATTCGTGCCGCAGTGTTCTGGGCAGTAATGTTCTGGTCACCACAGCCAACCTCACCGCTGTTACCTACCCATCAGTAGACATCAAGTCCAGAAATCTCTCTACTCGGTTGTCGCATCATCGATTAACTCGGAAATATGCCCTGATTAAAACGCGAATCGTTTTATAGGAAAGGTAAACATGTAGATGGGGCTTTACTCGCTCGTAAATCATATATCAAAATATTCTTCCACCCGATTGCAGGATGGGTTGGAAACCCTATCACCGCAACTTGCAGTGTTCGCATTGTATCGAGTCCACATGGAATCCACACAGTCGCTATAATTCCAAATTACGAAAGGCATATCTCATCCCTCCTATGTCTACGCCACAAGGGAAACCTCCAAAATGTCCAACCCATTCTGGAACTGTCCCTTGCTCGGCATAGCACCCTCCCTCATCAACTCGGCTGCCTTGGTCATGGCCGGGTCTTTACCCATGCTGGCCACGGCCACCACTGTCTCTCCCTTGCAGTAATAGGCCACGAACTTGCCCTCGGCCGGGTCGCCCTGCAGCACCACATCATCCCAGCCGTTCACCGTATTGCCGCAGTAGCGCAGTTGGCCAGTGAGGGCGCTCCAGAACACGGGCGTGACGAACTCGGGCTTGGCAGACGGGTTCGCGATGTGTTTCGCCACGGCTCGGCCCATGTTTTGCGCCACGTTCCAGTGCTCAATCCTCGTATAGCTGCCATTGCCGCCGGGGCCATGGTAGGGGTACGTCGCGATATCGCCGATGGCGTACACGTCCTTGACTCCCGAAACGAGGTAGTTGTCGTCCGTCTTGAGCGATCCGTCCTCTTCCAGACGGATGACCTTGTTGTCTTTCAAGAATTCCGTCGCCGGGGCGACGCCCACGCCTAGGATGACGATGTCCGCCTCGAGCTTAGTCCCGTCTTTGAGGACGACGGCACCGACTTTGGATGGGTCGGATACCGACGGCTCTGCCTTCTCGACTCCGGCCGACATGTAGAACTTGATACCTTTCCCCTCGAAGCCCTTTTGCAGACCGGCACCCACTTCCTTGCCCAGTACCCTTTCTAGCGGGACGCTCTCCATTCCGATGATGGACACGGTGTTGTCTGCAGATGTGCAGTTGGCCAGTTCCATGCCGATGAAGCTGCTACCAACAATGATGATCTTCTTGTTCTTCTCTCCGATCGCGGCGACAATCTTCTTGGCGTCGTGGAGAGTTCTGAGGAGGAAGATATTATCGAGTACTTGGAAGCCCTGCACAGGAAGATTCCGAGGGGTACCTCCAGTTGCAAGGATGAGCTTGCCGTAGGTGTACTTTCCGTCCTTCTTTGTCGTCACTGTCTTGTTGCTGAGGTCAACGCCGGTGACTTCATCCTCCACAAAGTCGATCGATCCGGATTTGAACCACTCAGCATCTCTCCACTGGGCCTTCTCAACATCAGTCAAAAGCGCCTTGGACAGTTTCGTGCGGTCAATGGGGAAGTAGCCTTCCCTCGAGATGACCGTGATCGAGCCGGAGAAGCCGTTCTCTCTCAGAGCCTCGACAGCACCGATGGTGCCACTGCCACCGCCCACAATGACTACCTTATCCAAATCGGGAGCGCTGCTCGCGCGGCACTTGATGTTCGGCTTTCTCCGCCCTGCCTTGATCGCGGCTTCTTCGCCTTGCACGTAGACGGCGCCATCCTTCTCCACGATCTTGAAAACGGCAAGCGAGTCGAGCGCTGGGGCATCTTCGACGTCGCCGGTCTTCGCATTGAAGCAGGCTATTGGGGTTTCGTGTTGTCAGTCGCTGTGTATAGGGTGGTCTGTTGTTCGGACCATGTGCGGGGGGGGATTCGATTTACCTCCATGCCATGGGCATACTAGACGTCCGGACTTGGTCAAAACACCTTTCACGAGAGGCGCGCCGTAGTGTGTGCACTTGGGGCCCAACGCCTGGAGCTGTCCGCCAGCATTTAGCAGCAGGACCTTGGCGTCGTCAATTCCTTCCACTTCGACTTCCCTTTTGTCACCCGGCTTTAGATCCAAGGATGTGACGCCCTTTAGTTTGAATTCCGACATGGCTCTCTGTTGGAATGCAATGCGGTATGGTAGTGTGTGAGATCTTGTGCCTGTTGGTCGAAGACTACTGTGTGCTATGAAGGCACGGGAAACTGTTGGTTTGGAGAAGAGAGCTCTGGGGATATTCATGGGTCAAGGTGGAGGAGGTACAAGTAGGTTAGGTAATGGGAGGAGAGGGGAAATGCGGGCAGCGAGATTGCGTCTTACGATACAACCCTACGTACTGAGGTATGTAAGCAAGAGGCAAGCAGACAATCGTTGTCGCAGAGGAGCAAATAAGGCCCACCAGTGGAAAAGACAAAGAACCACCAGAAAACGCGGGGCAACGATCAGCACTGAGCAGTATGGGGAAGTTTGGAATGGAAATCTTGCAATCACAAGGAGCACTGTCTCCTTTCACTCCTCTAAGGATAGGCTATTGTACATTACGGGAATGTGGTAGGGTAAAGGGCAGTAACACATAAAAGGACTCTTTGTCTGTTGGTATCATCGTTGGCATCTTCAATCTGCTTGTAATCCAAAGGTTCTGATTAGCTGGAGCTTCAGCTACTTGATGACATCATATGCTTACTTGTACAGGGGTACCAATGCAATTCATGGATATCACCAGCCACACCGGCCGTGGCTTATAAGCCCTTACCGAGATACTGTGGCGTACATGTAAGGTTCCTTGTGAAAACACCAGTACACAGCATAGTAGGAAAGTTAGGTAGCCAACAGCAAGGATATTGTTGGGAGGTATATCAGCACATAAAAGGAGTTATTTACGATATTCTCACAAAGCTGGGGGGGTTTTGCCACCTTACCACTAACAGTTCTATCAGGTACTGTTGTCTTCAACGCCTGTAACACATGTTGATATGTTCAAAACCATGAATTTGAACAGACAGTTGGTTCGGTAGTACTAGGCGGGGAAGTAACGCCCTTGTCATACCTACATGCCCTATAATTTGTAAGGGCTGCCTTTGTTGCACGTTTACGCAGAGCAGTTTTCCCCGTCTGCTAAAAGGGGTGGTTGGTTTTCAATGCTAGTCGGCAGGTTTTTAATCCTTTATAGTTTACTCTAATGTTAGTCTAAATACCTATTCGCACATACGCACAGCATGTCCACTGCACGTCCGCGTAAAGAATTTTCGAAAGACATGGAAGTTCTTTAGGCATGAGTTTGGGCAGCCTGGAGGCTGGAGCACTGTAACTGGCGACGCGTACGCCCTATATGTTGCGGTTTGCGTACCACAGAACTGGTAGAGGCTCATGAACCCCTCCAATACAAAGTCCTACTGTTACCTCCCGCGCTATAGCCATGTCATGCGTGCTGCAGTTTAGAAAATAATTTCCTTCAAGCGTTAGTTGCCAATCGCGTGGAGTCAGGGGCCACTGCGGCAAGTTCAGGTCTATCCATCAAAGAAATTACAAACTGTGCCAATATTTAAAATCATCCAATAGCCGGGATTGATATACCGCTTGCGCAGATACCGCGGCATAGTGCATAGTGTTGTTGATCAATCGACGTGTTAAAATTTCAGAAATTTCAACACGGTTATAGAAGGTCGGCTATGTCGCTCTGGGAAGTGCAAAAAGATCTCTGAGGGGTCCAAAGTTCGGTGCTGGCTTAGTGTACCGCAAGGGATGACCTAGCAGACAATTAAGAGCCACGTCGCAAGGGTGATCCTATGCGACCGCGATATTCCAACACAAGCCGTTACACAATCTATCATCGCTATTGAAGTGAAGTAACGGAACGACAACTGTCCAGACTGACTCCTAGACATGGTACCGAGAATACCCGGGCAGACAGTAACATCTTTCCGCGCATCACAGCGAACTTAAGACTCCAGGATCGTCGCCAGGGCCCCAGGGATTAGTTCTGCGATGAAGAAGACCTTAAAAGAATTTTAACCTGAGTAGGACAAGGCTTACTAAGGCTGAAAGCAATTTCGCAGGTATGGTGATTCAATTTTTATGCAATAACTGCTTGAACCGAAGCCGAGCAGGTGCCTTGTCTCTTTACCTAAGGTGTCGTATAGCGATAACGGCGAAAGAGGCTACATAGGTACTTCGGAGGGGCGGAGGCAACTCTGTAGACTCCGGGATTTGCAGCCCATGGTCGGACTCTGATACCTGAGTGAAATCAAAGACGTTCTAGCTTTACGGTCGTTAGCATGGCGTACTTGTTGGTTTTTTACTTGGGAATGTTAGGAATGTTAGGACTGATGTTGTTGGTAGAAATCAACAAGACTGTCTGTACCACGCCAGATGCTCTCGCAGTGAATAAAGCTAGGCGCCAACAAACAAGCTGTCTTTTTAAAGTATTTTGTTGGCTTCACATGAAATATTTACTCTGCTAGGTTTCATGCCGATGCGATAGTTTGTAATGCTGTCGAAGAAGTATGAATATAAGGGCTCTTGTCCCCTTGGTCGAGTTATTCCTGTCCTTCCGTATTATACAACCAGACCTCATACCAAAGATACTTGTTTCGACGGCTACAGTAACAATCTTCAAACTACTCATTCGACCCCTGTTTCTATTCTACAAGCCATCCACAAGCGCCATGCCTGCTGAGCCCATTGCTAAGTATTTAGCGAACCTCCGGGAGGTGCTGGAGAACGTCACGGGCACATACAACGAATACAAAGAGAAAATCGAGAATATACCTAATCGAAGAAAGGTGGAAAAGTTGAACAAGATCTTAGAAAAGTTGGAAACCTTCGAAAAAGAGATCCGCAAAGCCATAACGAAGCTTCAAGCTGGCCAACCCGTCGAGGAGAAGTTCCAGTCGACCATGTCAACCGCATACTTTCTACGCCTTGAAGATGAGATTTTTGATCTTAATATTGATATTTAACGGACAAGCAAACGACCACAAGCTCTCCTTCGCCATCTTCACACCAATGGCGGTTCCTACTCTTGACCCTGTCCTGGTGAATAGGGTTCACTTTTCCTCTGCCTTACTGTTGGCGATGATACACATTCGCTTTTGATTTCCTCTTCTTCTTCGACGTTCTTTCCCTTCCTCCTTGTCTTGTTCCTCCATTTTTTGATTTCCTCCAATTCTTCGATGTTCTTTTCCTTCCTCTTCATCTTGTCTCTCCCCTTTCCCCCTCCTGCGCACAGTTACATCAGGAATCCACTACACCATCTTGGATAAGCCGTCGTTTTTTTGGTTCGCTTTCAATATATACCATGGTCGAGACCTTCGTGGCAAGCCATGTAAGTATACTACCTCTCCAGCGGATTCCGATTTTCTTCTCACTGTAGACATAGCTGACCAGCTCTCAAGAAACAGGGGTGCAAGAGTGGATTACTGGCAATGGAATAGCGTGTCATTGGTCTCTTCGAAGCCGAGACCTGAGTTCTCGACGGCGAGCCCTTGTGTTGTCTTCTTTTGTTTTTCTCTTGTTTTGGATTTGGTACTGGACGCGTGTTATTTTGGGAAGGCTATGGTCGCTTAATGTCCGTGTGGTAGTTGCTGCCCAGCCTATGGCCGCATTTGTCATTCATTTCAATACACAGTCATTTTACTGCTACTTCTTTCTGCATTCATTACTCACTTAGGTTAAGCCTTACGCAAAACCACCATGATTCTATCTTGTCTCGACGTTTAGGGTAAGGCCCACTGATCAGGAGAAATGATTGTGCACTATTACAGCGCTACCTAACTTTTGCAACATCTACATGTTAGTTCCTTTCGGAGTTAGACGAAATGCTTGCTTACTGTGTCGTCCAATCCGGACATAGTACGGCCGCTCGTCAAAGGAGCAGTCTACACCTACTTACAGTACAATTGATTGTTACTCTATCTAGGCGTGGTAGGAAAGAGCAAGTAGAAATGGACACATTTGCGGGTCCAACACCTGTCGCGACAGGCCAAATGTCTTTTTCAGACGGTCCGAAACGGCCAGGGGGGTGGTAGGTCATGTAGACAATAGGTGAAGGTCCATCATTTCTCCTTGTTGGTATCACGGTTGAATCCTTTGTTCTCAAGGCATGCGATACTTTAGCGCTTAACATTCTTTACAAATTTTGGAACCACCATCAGCGTTAGGACAAACAAAGAAACTCAACCAACAGGCAACTCAAGTTTGTTGCATTGTAGCACTATCAAATGCTCTGAAGATATAAACCAACAGTTAATTTTCGATGTTTTCATCGTGTATATAAGTGTGCCAACAGCCCAGATCGAGCTCTTGGTTTTTTTTTTTTCAGCTTCAACACTACTCTCGAACACCCATATTGCCCTCACCTAAAAGAAATAAGAACGAAACAACACAAACATCAATCTGAGCCTACAATACCAGTCCCTTCTCATATCCGACAAAATGTCCGTGGAGCCAATTCGTGAACTGGCAGAAGTGGTTCCCGAAGAACATGAACAGCTTGAGGATGCACTCCCTGCCGAACTAAAGGCGATGGAAAAGCTCACCAACGAGCGACTCCACGTGATGTCAGAAAGCCTCAAAGATATCCAGAAAGGCTTGGAAAAGATGCTCGACCGGGTACAACATACGCTTGACCGTCTGCCGAAAACAGGCCATTACGAACCGAACAAATATGCAGAGATGCAACAAGAACACGAGACACAGCAAGAGAGCATGCAAAAAGAGCTCATGAAAGAGCAACCGAGCATGCCGCAAGAGCTCAAGAAACAGAAACGGAGCTTTGACGAAGCTTTTTAGCTAACTACTGGCTAAGGCGATTCTCTCTGGAACCTGAAATGCTTGACAACAACTATCATCCAGTCACCTTTCTTCCCACCCACCTCTGGCGGACTCCATTCTCCTCGAAGAAAACCCGCCATTTCGCAAGCAAGCCTACTAGTGCCTACCTTCCTGCACTCTACTGTGCTGCCCAAATTCACGCCTTGCATGGTGTGAAAGAGACACACATTCATAGCGCTTCCAGCATGGCTTCGTTCCTTACATACTTTGTTCATCTTTTGTTTAATCTCTGCCCCATCCTTCCCTTTCCCGCTTATGGCCGCTCAATTATTTTGTTTCCTTGGAGGACATTGGTTGTTATGATGAGACCTACTTCCCGGCCGCTATATCAGTCCCTCCCCCCTTGCCGATGGACTATTTAGCTCTCAAATAACCTGAATGGATTTGGCCAGATCACAATCATCCTTGTCTGCACGTGCAAGGCAAGGTCCAGAGTCGCTATTGCTGCCCAGGAGGGAGATGTTTCAAGTTGAAGTTTGTTGTTTGTTCTAGGTTGGTTCTTCTTACTTTGGGTACTTTGGCAATATACCCCTATTGTACACTATTGTTGCTTATTACTTCTTTAGTCGAATGCTATTGTAGGGGTGGGTTACCATTTATGAGTATCTCAAATAACTATAATGCTACAAGATTCCTGCAACGACATGTAAAATGCACACTACCATACCCTAGTCTAACCCTTGAGAGGAAATCCATATAAAAAGAATTCCATTCATCATGACAGTCAACAGATGAATTGTCGTGCCAAAGGCTGGAATATCATTGCACCTTTGTATCGTCCCTCTCTGTGTTGGAGAGGCTACTGAGGAAAAGGTGGCACATGGGACTAGAAAGGAGTGGAAGCCCTAAATAGAGCGACTACATAACGAGTGACAATCCCAAAATCTAAAGGTTTACATAAAAAACCAGCATGCATAATAAAAAAGAAAAAGAAGCTCCAACCCACAAAACAGGAGATCCTTTAGTTCAACAGGAATATAGAGTTGGGGTTTTGCTGGCCTTAGCGGGCTGCTGTCTCATTTGAGCCCTATATATACAAGCTTATTAGTTCTCTGTTCAAAAAAAAACAAGTACTATTTCTTCTTGAATGCAACACTTACAGGATCTCCAGTGCTCTTTTGTCCAACTTTAACATCTTATAACGAGAGACAAGACCTCCAAGGTGTTGATTGAGAAGAAAAAAAAGTGTAGACTCCAAGAAAAAGCAAGGGAAAAGGAAATAATAGAGGTGAATCGCAAACTCTGTCCGAACACAGAGGGCTGAAAAGGCATACTCAGGTTTTCGACAGGGTCAGGCAGCGAACAGCGAACGTTCTGCTCCCCAAGCGAAAGAGTGGAAGAATGAGGTTGGTTGGGTTGCGATCCTGTCGGACTTGTTCCACTCTCCAGGTGTCTGGTAAATATTGCCATAGGGAGTTGTGTCTTGTTTCCAACTGCTTTGAACCTTTACCGCTCCGTGTCCCATCACTTGTCCAGTCTATCCGACAATTTCTTGATCTCCACCCTTAGGGATTCCCGCACTTTAGACATCTCTTCAGTTAAGCGGACTCGGTCCTCCTCCTCTTTTAATGCATTAATTGCCTCTTGCAGGTGGTTTGCCGTCTGGGTTATGACTTTTAAATTCTCTAGAAAGATTTTGGCCCTCTCCTCGAACTCGGCCAGGTTGGACGCTTGGGGCATGTCGAGGGAGTATCAGCAACGTGTGTATTGAATGAGCTGCGTGGGTGTTTTTTGTAGTCGTCAAGGCCGCACAGAGTGTCGGGTAGGAGTAGTGTTTTGGTGTTTGATGAAGGTGTGAGACGGGTAAGAGAAACAAAATGGTTCTTGTGGAGGTGCAGAAGATTCTCTGCTTAGAGTAGTGTTTTAATGTTTGATCAAGGTGCAAGATGGCTAAGAGAAACAGAAATTCGACTTGAACTATAGACCACTTTATATATCGGTCTTTGTCCTGATTAGCTAATACTGATGTTGTGAGAATATAGTACACAACTAACACCTTACACTTCCATTGGTAACCGCCGGTACCTTTGTCTATACCCTCTACGTTGGTTGTTTCTTCCTATCTTGTATAGATACTTTGTTGTTTGTTATGGACTGGAATGTACTTAACAGGACCTGTTATAGGACTGAGCTCATCTACATACCACTCAGAGGCAAACCAGTAAGACTGGGAAGTAATCGGCATATATCTCGCATTATTTCCATTCTTGGGCAATATTTCTTGGTTGTAGGCTCATTAGTAAAATACCAACAACGTCCGTCGGGAGACAAACATTCCAAATTTGAGTATGACCACCATTTCAAAGTTGAGTATCACAACCATTCCAAAGTTGAGTACCACCGTACAGAGTTACCTTCGTCGACCTGATTGCTGCAAGGTGCTATGAGTAAAACGAGGACAGTTTCAAAATAAGGCAGTAGCCTAGGTCATCCCAGTCCCTTTGCAATGACACCACCACATGACCCTATTTGATGCTTCATTTGAAAAAGTATTCATGCCAGCTCCCCCTCATCTGGTATGTATTGCGCAGTCTGTGGAATGACTGCAGATGTTATAGATAGATGCTGCTGTCCTACACAGCGCAGAGTTTTGCATATATAAAGTTGCTCGATCCCCGGGTTACGCTATTCTTTTTCTTCACTCATCACTTACATCCAAACCTTTCCGAACTATCCACCACAATCCCAATTCACAGACCTTACATAAAACTTCCAGCTCTTTCCCGTCTGAAAACACTCAAGCCCACTCCTGAAAATGCCACCAACCACCGAGCCCATCACCGAGAGCCAGAGGCGAATCTGGATCAAGGACCTCGGGTTGCTAAAGGACAATGTCGGCGCCCACCTCGACGAATCAAGGGGCCATTCCCCATCTCTCCGCGACCAAACGCGAGGAACTGGACGAGAATGTTGACGAGATGAAAGACTTCCGCATCAAGGTCGAGGAGACACTCGAGAAGCTTGTGACTGGAGAGGAGATCGAGGACAACGACTGGCCGGAGCAAGCGAATGACCTTTTCGACGACATTTACCTCCCCGCCAAGAAGATCATTTATTCCTCTTGAACACCCCATCAAGCCAAAAGGCAGCTGTCTAGTTCTCATGGAAACAAGCTATACACCTACCTGTCCGAGTATTTGTGCGACGTGGCTCCGTCCTCGGGACCCCAGGGGTTGGGAGGTTGTCTCGGTATTCATGAGGCATTGGAAACATTGGTTAATTCACTTTATCCCCCTTGATTCATCAGGCGCAGATTTTCCCTTTTTCGTTTTTGCAGTCAAATGTTGGAGGGTTGCCAGGGAGGCCTTGAAAGCTGGTATTTCTAGGGTCTATAAATACAGTCCGCTATCCTACACTTGCCTTATAAGGCAACGAACTTTGAAGGAAACGTGTTATACCTAGGTTGTATCGTTGTCAGTGCCGTGTCATGTCCATTTGTGGGTGTATCCGATAGCTTGGTTCTTCCCGCAGCCCTGTTGAATTACCTGGTCAAGTTAGTCACCCCTCTCAGGGCTGCTAGAGTCCAAGGAAACCGAACAAGAGCTGGATAAGTCGTGTCGCGATATAGAGTGGTGCCAAAGTCGTATGGGGACTCTTGGTTGGCACTTCTCGGGTATAGCTCATCCATGCTGGGGCATATAGCCTTCGTGGGCCAGGTGATAGAGCTTCAGGCTTGAGTTCTAAGTCCACTCGAGGTAAGCATAGCATTGGTACCCGAATCTTTTGTGTTCCAGGGCATGGACAGGCTCGAGCACATAAGAGCACAAGATGACAGCCACACCGTCTATATACGTTAAGCACAGGCCGAAGAGAGAAAATGATGTGTTCACGGTGCTCCGTATTCTCTACGCAGACTATTAGCACTGTATGTTACATGTGGAAGTAAGTTGGCGTTGCGCCACTTTGCAGTTTCTCCACACAGAGCCTCAACCCCTATTAGTAATCCTGAAGAACTTCTTACTTGCGTATTGTATTGCAGATGACCCTCTCGTGCTTATACAATAGCCCCAATTGGAGTTTATTCTCGACGAGCTAATAACAAGACCTATATGGAATATTAGGTAATTTACGTATGCACAGCATGAAAGTGCTTAACTAGGGGTAAGCAGTGCTAAGTTGAAAAGTGCATTGGAAAGAAAGAGTGAATATAGTTGGAAACTAAACGACTGGCTGCTAAACTAGCTGTAGGTAAACATCTGAAATCTTCAAAAGTGGGATACCGTAAAGAAACATCAGCAAGACCAAGAAATCAAATCCATACACCCTCCTTTTACAAGGAGCAGTCGCGATCTAGCAGCCATAATTTTCCACATAG
This sequence comes from Xylariaceae sp. FL0594, assembly GCA_022385605.1. NCBI lineage: Eukaryota > Fungi > Ascomycota > Sordariomycetes > Xylariales > Xylariaceae > Xylariaceae sp. FL0594. The sequence continues at coordinate 24,975 of MU281005.1, forward strand.
GAACCACGTTATCTCCCGTCAAATCAACATCGATCCCAGTCCGTCCCTATTTATACTCATTTGGTTAGCGAAAGGCCTGAGGCGAAGAGGACTGATGATGACTACAGGAGATTATATACTTACACATTACCAAGGCCAAATTGTCAGGTCTTGGAATTCGAGGTGAACAGGAGGCTTCTCTGTTGGATTCGAACTCTTGCGATGTCCTAGGGTAGAGACTCAGGGGGGTAGGAAGGTTGCCAAAAAAGTGAAGGAAAATCATTGTAAAACATAACAAGATGTCAAAATATCCGTCAGAACGAGTGATGATGGGATATAAACCAAGGATGAAGAAGAGAGTAAACTCTTCCACAGGGGGGCAAGAGGGGATCTGCAATGTTCAAAGGACCGAGGGGTTCAGGGATTTGTCGAGACTGGCTGAGATACGAATAGGATACACTGCCAGTCTTGTGTTACCAGCAAGGGAAACAGAAAAGTCAATGGGCCTTGCTCACCAACAGTACCTGTGTTTGCACCTAATCGTTAAACTTGAGCTTTGTGTACTCGTCAATCTCGTGAACCAGGTGGTCTAGCTCTGCTTGCAGATTCTCCGGTTGACAGTCTTCCGCGATATCGCCTCCATCCTGCACAGCTTTGATCGCATCCTTCGCCTTCTGATGAAGCTTGTCAATTGCCTCCTTACGTTGTTTGACGAAATTGTAATGTTCCGGTTCTTCAGCGTAGCACTCGAGAGTGCCTTCTGCATTATCAACATGAAAGTCAATATCTTCTTCGACCTTTTCGAGGCGGGCAAGGAGGGAATCGTCGATGAACGGCATTTTGTGATATAGAGACGCGGTTGGCGTGGTGAAAAGAAGTAGCGAAGCTGCAGAGCTCCAAGGAGGTAGTCTTGCTCTAATGAGGTTGGCTTGCTCTAATGAGGTTGTCTGGCTGTTACGAGAAGATGGCAGTTCTGTAGGTAGTGATGTGATATGGGCTGAGGAAAAATGAACTTGGGCTGGTGTAGTTTCTTTCTTTTATAGACATAATTTCCAAATGACTGATATACCTTTTCCGAGGAAGTCAAGCTGATCTCAAGAGTGCCCTTGAACACTACTCTGGGTAACATAACGGACGATGAGGGCCTAACAAAACACTGCTTCTGACGCCCAGAGGACTTGAATGGTATCATTCTCACCAGTCAAGGACTAGAATGGCCTACGATACTGGGTTGTGTCGAAACAGTCCTAGTTTTACCTATTAAAAGGCTACAGCCATAAGATCAGCCATCGGAGCCGAAAGTGTGTCACACTCAGCTTTGCAATGATTATCTGCCAAAGGGCGGCTGTGCATTGTACACCACTGAGACTCTGAGATGAATCCGGAGCCTAAGGATAGGAGTTACAAAAGACTCTGGCGTATAACTCCTTGGTCTTATTGGATCCTATTGGGGTAGCCTTAAACAGCAGCCGCCCAATGCTAAGAAAACCTGACTCTGCCTCGTAAAGGTTATGGTCATGTGTTGCTAGCGCCGTGTTGAACTGGGGACTCCTATATCACGGACTGAGTCTTGTTTGCTATTTTCTTTGGTTGATATGTGTTCAAAATTTCGTTCTTCACGATTATCTTTTGCTATTTGTCACCTCTGTTTCTGTTCGATGCTTCCACTCCCTTTCACTCTCAATCTTTTCTCTGCCACTTGATCAACATGATGAAACATCTACCATATGTGCATGGGACTGAGTCCTCTGTGATAACTTGCACGCCCTTGATCTGAATAATACATCTTGACCAATAAGTCAAAGCGGTAGACAGATAACTGGTAACGTTGAATCGCCACCAGGGTACTTAGGTCCAGTGGTGGTGTCACGGCTGAATTGGTTGTATCTGGGTAACCGACATGTAGCCGCTCTAGGGGGCCGTTGGGAAATGCAATTGCCCTTATGTTAGTGTGAATCACTCTCTCCTTGTTACTCAATCCAGGATGGTTCCTACTTAGAACATTGAGTCCTACACCTGAGATAGCAGTGCGTGCATTGTATAGGAATTTTCCCTGGTTCGGGGTATCGGATGCAGCACCAGCGCTTACAGGGACAGATTGATGGGGTTACAATAACAAGACCTTCTTGGTACATGGGACTTGGCGTTAGAAAATATTCTTTGCGCATGAGGCACATCATACAGGGATCACCATGTGAAGAGTTTTTCAAGGGAGATGCATGTTGGTTCAAGTGACACCTTCAAAGGTCACACATATTAGTTCGAGCAGTTAAGTTTGCCTCCCTGTTGCTTAATATCGCCCTGTCTCCAAAGAGAGTGCCAACTACAGTAAGCATACCACCCACCCCTAGCCGTCTACTGTGCGGCCCCAAGTTATAGGTTCATCGAGAAATAACAGGAATAGCTGATGCAACATAACAGCGGCAAGAGCAAACCATTGTTCCCTCAAGACTCGAGGTTATCATGGATGTAGTGCCATAGGAAAGAGTAGCAGCCAGATACTTTAGTCTAGAACGTTTTATGGTCCCTATTAGTCCATTAGACCACTGGTTAAAGTCACAGATACATGAAGGCAACCCTGGAAGAGAGGGGGAAAGGGTCTGAAGGAACACGCAATATAGCTGCTGTATTGTAAACTACTTTCTTAGGTCGATTGATGATGATATAGATAGGGATGTACCTACTTACACTCATCGAACAGTATTGCAATATTAGGAACTCGGTACGAGAAGATGTGCTGACTCATCGTGGCGGTGCGGCAGGCCTGCCGGTTCTGCGGCCCACATTTCGTAGCCGCC
>MU281006.1:0-27518 GCA_022385605.1 Xylariaceae sp. FL0594
ATTATTATTATTATTATTATTATTATTATTATTATTATTATTATTATTATTATTATTATTATTATTATTATTATTATTATTATTATTATTATTATGAACATTTTAATTATTATACAATTATATTATATAAAAAAGAATTCAACTTTATATTTTAAATAAATATCATACTTATTAAACTATAAATTTTTTTACTGACAGTATATTATAAAACATTTAATAAATTAACTATTTACATAAATCGTGTATTTTTAATTTATTTTTAGTAAGGTTATACAAAGTAAATTATAGATTATGTATTGTATTATTTGTATTAATTTGTTTTTTTATTATTTAGTATTAAAATTTTATTCAAACCCCTTTCTTAAATTATACATATAATTTATTAGCTTTTTATCGTTATATTAAACTTCTATTACAATAAAAAATAATTTAATTGCTGCTTTTTTAATTAGTTTTACCTTGGTTAAGTTGCTAGTTATTTACAAATAAAGCTAAGATTAATTTTTAAATTTTAAAAGATTATTAAACTAGTAAAAATAAGCTTTTTAAAATAGTAAATATTTTAATAATATAAGCTTATAATATTAAAAACTATTATATTTGCTGTAATAATTTTACTTCACACAATCTCAAGGTTAAAAGAATTTAATAAAAAAGTAAATTATATTAATATAATATTTTTAGATTTTAACTTTTCTTAATTAAAATTACTTTAAATTTAGAGCTTTAATATTTTTAAATATTTTTATTAATTATATAAAGGTTAGTATTTTTTTTAGATATTTAGTTTTTTAATAGGTTATTAAATAGCTTTATTAATAATAATATTTGAATTTTATTTAATTTTTATAATAGCACTTTATTTTCTAACCTTTTTTAATTAACTTTAAAATTTTATATAAATATATGATAAAGTCTAAAAATTATATTTTATAAGCTAACTTTAATATTTAATTAAATATTTATATTAGTTATTAATTTTATAATTTTATATTACATTTTATTGTATATAATTCCTTTATTTATTAAATTAAATAGCTTTAAATTTATTATAGCGTTTATAATAAAAAATAAACTTTAAAATAAAGTAAACTAATTTTATACAATAATGAAATTTTAATGATTTTTTTTAAATATAATATATTAAGTAGTTAATATTTTAAAGTACTTTCATTTTAATACAAATAAATAGAAAATATTTTTTGTGCTTTAAATTGTGCATAATTTATTAATATCCTAATATAGTTAGTGATTGAAAAAAAATTTAAAATTAATTATAATTTTTTAATATAGTATTTATTTTTAAATTAACTTTTTACTTTTTTCTCCTGTATGAAAGTTTTTAGAAAATTATATAATATTATATTAACTTATATTATAAAAAATAAAAGCTTTTAAATTATGATATTTTTGCTTTTATAATAAACTAATTTTTATTATACTTTTACAAATATTTATTGAATTTAGCAATTTATCTATAAGTTTTATATAAAAAATAACAAGCATTAAACTTTATTTTTATTGAAAAGTACGTTTTAAAACTTGTTTTTATGTTATAGGTCAGGCTGGCAAGCACTAACCTGTTAAGAAAGTATATAACTAACTTTTTTAGCTTTATAAAAAAGCTACTACCTAGCTGCTTCTATATATATATACTTTGTAGTTTTCTTAAGCCAAATTATAAACAGTATTGCTTATACCTATTTAGCCCTAGGTTTTTATATATAATTTAGCTTTATTTAAAATACTTAGCTATAAATAACCAGTTAATATTATTTAATATAAAACTTAAAATACCAAAAAAAACAAATATAAAAGCTATTTTAATTGTTTAAAGCTTAAATGGCTTTAAAGCAAAGCTAAAGCTACGCTGCTTTAATTAAAAAACTTATAACAAATAATTAACTTTATACTGCGACAATAAAGTAAATTTATTATATAGCTTAAAATTCTTTTTAATACTATATATATAAAGACGCTATTTGTAAATATTATATCATTTACTAGCAAGCCAAGCTTAAATAAAAAAACTAACCAAAAAAATACTAAATAGTTTGCTGCTTTTTAATATAAGCGAAAAGCAAACGTTCAATTTAATAGCAGCTATAATAACTAGTTTTACTTTATTAATAAACTGTTTAAAAAAGTATTAATAAAAAATATAATTTAAATAACTTTTTAAAAAAGTTATATACTTATTACTATAATATAACGTAATATATACTATAGTATAAAAGCTACTCACTTTTTGATAAAACTTTAAAACTTTTTTTTTAATTTTTTAGCTACGTAAACAAAAACTTCTGCAAATATAAGCAGTATGCTATAAAAAAGTAGTATAAAGCTTACTATTTTTAAAAAAGCGTTAAATATAAAGCTTTTTAGGGCGTTTATTATTAAAAACTTATGAAAAATATATTTTTCATAAATATTAAAAGTTATAAAAATTCTTAGTAAGCTAAAAAAGTATAACTATTAAATTATGAGCTTAAAAGAAGTTTTTATATAAGTAATGCTTATTATTTTATTGTTATAAACGCTAAATTAACTTTTAGTTAATACTTGAAAAAATACAAATATAATCAAAGTAAATACTATTTATATAAATTAAAGTAGTGCTTATAAACTATTTACTTTTATATATTAAAGTAGCTGTAAAAAGCAATATAAATATAACAAAATGTTAAAAAATAATGGAAAATAATAATAAAAAAGCTCATACTTTCAATATAGTTTAAATAACTATATAATACATAACTATAACTAATTGCTTGCTTCTTTACTAACGTTTAAACTGTTGCTATATAAAAAATAAAGATAAAAAAATTAATTTGAAAAAAGCAAACTTAAAAGTTAATTATTTTAAAGCTCAAAAATATTAAACTATTTATAAATAGCTTTATATTTACAATAAACATTATAGTTAATTAAATATTAGTCATTAATATATTAATAAATAGGAATTATAAATATATAGTAGCAGTAAGCAGCTTAATTAAAATTACTTACTGCTGCGCCGGTATTTATAAAAAGTACTATATTAAGAATTAAAAAGTATTAAATTTTTGCTGAAAATTTGTTACACATTTATAAGCAATATTAACTAACCAACTAACTTATTAGCATTATAATAACTTTAATGCAAGGTATATAAGCACAAATAAAATAGCTAAATTATTATAGTGTAAGTTTTATTAAAACAGATTAAAATATAAAAGTTTTAAAATATTAAAATATAAACTTTTTAGTAAACTATAAATACTATTATTTAAACTAACTATACTAAAAAGTTAATTTAAATTTTATTACTAGCTTGCTACTATATAATGTTTATAAGAGCAAAATAATAATATAATTTTAATAATTATCAACCGGTTTATAAAAAGTAGCTTAATTTATACTTATAAAAAATATTAAATATAGAAAAATTAGCAACTATTTTAAGTAAAGAAGTAAAGCGCCAGTTTAGTTTTTTTAAAAAATATTGTTAATAACTAAAATACATTTATTATAAACAAGTTTTATAAAAAACTATATAACAAAAAGAATTAAGTGCTAAATGTTTATTATATAATATTTTTAAATAAATAGTAGTACAGAAAATTATACGAAACATTTAAAAAGTATTTTTAAATATATACTGTTAATAGTTGAGTAAAGTAAATACAGGTAAAGCTTAAAGCTAAGTTCATATATAATCATAGCTAATATAATATTATAAAGTATATTTTACAGTAAATATAGTTTAAAGTTTAAAGTATTACAACATAGCTTTATTATATTAATATAGTTTACTAAGCGCTTTAAAACCATTAAAAGAATTCATGATAAATGTTAAAAACTTAGAAAATTTTAAATAACTAACTATATTAGCTTATTAATATTTTATTTTTAATTTAAAGCAGGCTAAAAATTTGGTTTTATTTATATTAAAGTTAAAGTATTCAGAAAGATTAGCTTATTAATATACTATAGTTAGTTACTAACTAAATATTTATAAATATATAATATATTTTTTATATTTTCATGAAAACTATAGTTAAATTATAAAAAGCTTATATACCTATTAAAGTAACTAAATTTAAAAAATAAACAAAAAACAGTATATAAAAATTAAGTTTCTTACTATAAGAATAAAAGTGAATATAAACACTTTATTAAATAAAAAGGTTAGTGTATAAAATCCAATATTTAAAAATTTACCAAATATTTAGCTAATGCTAAAATATTAGTGAAAAGTATAAAAAAAGTAAAGCGCTATTATTAAATAATTATTAAATAGTTGTAAATAGTTATATAAAATAAAGAGGTATAATAAACTTTTGCTAACAATATTATGTAATTATTTTATAATAAAAGAGAAAATAAACTTAAAAGCTATAACTTTAAAAACTATAAAGCAAATATGAAACATACTTATAGTTTAGGAAATAAATAAAAACTAGCTATATTTAATTATATAAAATTAAAAAAACTTAAATATACAAAAAAACTATCTAATAAGAAATTAACTAATAACTTTAAAAAATTTTATAATTAAAAAATAAAAACTAAATATATTAGCAGCGCAATAAATAATAATATATAAAATATATACTAAAACGTTATTAATAAAAGGCTAGCTATAAATAGTTTAAACAGTACTTTTTATATTAAACGATTTAGTAAAGCTTTTTTAACTAAAGATTTTGCTTTATTTAAGTTTAAATATACTTTTAAAAAGATAAATTATGAATTAAAAAGCGGTACAACTACTAAAATGAGCTTTATAACTAGAAATAGCTATATTAAGCATTTAAAAAATATTACTTATATTAATTTTGCTAGTAGGATAAAAAATATAAACAATAAATTAAATTATAGCTTAGAAAAAGCTTATGAATTAACTAGCAAAAAAACCTTTTATAAAAGTAATAAAAGAGGTAGTATAAACTATATAAAATAAAAGTTAAAGGTTAATAAAAAATACTAGGGTTAGTATAAAAGTTAATATTTACTGTACTATAATTTTTTTTAATTAAAATGTAGTAAAGGGTTATATAAATATGCTATAAAGCTTTAAATTAGCAATTGAATTTAATAATATTAATATAAACAATAGTTTTAAAGTTTTTTTATTAAAACTTTATAATTAAAGCAAAAGCAATTATATAAAGTAGCAATTTATTAAATAGCTCTCTAAAAAATAAGAAACAATAATAATTATTAGCTATCCTTATTAAAAGCTTGCTAATTAATTAACAAAAAATAACATACTATATAGTAAACTTAGTAGTTAATAGTATATTAAATATATTTAGCGTTAATACCGTTCAAATTAATATAAAAGTATTGAATATATATATTATAGTAGCTGTTACTAATATATTGCTTATAAAGTATATAGCTATTAATATGAACATTTTTATTAAAGTTAATGTTTAATTAGTTGAAGTTAAAGCTATTATTATTAATAGTAATAGAATAATTTTATAATATTTAACTTTAACCATTGTTAAACTAAAACACTTTTATAAACAAATTATAAAAAATAATAAAAAGCAAAGCAAGTATATTAATATAATAATAATAATAAAAACTAAAATAAATTAGTAAAAAAGCAAAAGCTAATTTAAAACTAAAAATAAAACAAAAAATTAAAAAAGTATAGCTAAAATAGCTAATAGTTTAAAAGCATATTGTAAATGAAACATAAATAATAATAGTAAATAAAAAATAAAAAATAAAAAATTAAAATCTTATAAAAAATAAATTATAAAGTAATTAAAAAAATAAACCATTAATTTATATATAAAATATTAATAATTACTAGCTTAATAATTAATAACTAGCAATAGCTAATATAAACTATATAATTAAGCCTAGTTGAGAATAGCTTTTTAACTAATTATAAAAATATATAAAGCAACTATATAACTAATAATAATTACTTTAATATAACTAATTAAAAACTAATAGCTATTAAAGAAAGGACAGTATAATAAAGCATATATTTAAGTATTTAAAAACTTTTAAAGCCTTCATTTTTCTTCTATTTTTACTATCAAAAAGTTGCCGATCTTTTAATAATAGGTATAACTAACTAGTTTTTATATATTAAATCTTTAAATAAAAGTTAGCTTTTAATACTACGTTTTCAAAATTACTAGTTTATTATTTTATAATAACCCTAGCAACGCAACCTTTTCCAGTTTTGAATATATTATATTGTAAGTTTTAAAGAACTAATAGCTTTTATAATTTAAACTTAAATTTAATAGTATTTTGTAATTTAATTGCTTTTAATATAATAACAGCTTATTATGGGTTTTATAGCTAAAAAGCTTCGCTTAAACCTTTCGCTTAAACAAAAGCATTTTTTTAGCAGTTTTTACTAATTTAAATAGCGTAAATACTTTATTAATATGTACTGTTAAAACTATAAAACTTATTATTATAATTAGCTTTAAATAACATTTACACTTTAATTTTAAATTAAAATTTATTTTATCTAAGTAATTATATAATTTTCATTTTTAATATGAAGCTTGAATTAAATATTTATACCTTTTGCTTTTCTATATCTTTATAATAATTATAAGGTATATAAGGGCGCTTATGAACTTTATTTAAAGCTTATTTAGTAGTACTTTATATATAAAGGTTTTAAAAATATAAATAAATATGTTTTATTTAAAACTATTAATATTCATTTTTATATAAACATTTTTAAAAATTTGCTTTTGTTTTTTTACTATTTAGAATATAATTAACATATACTTTAGCTTAACGCAATCAAATAATAAACTGTTTAATACTATTATATATTTCTAAATACTAGTTATTAATATGTTAAAAATTGATATTTAGTTAATTATAATGTTTATTATAAAGGTAAAGCTGTTTATATAGTGTTTAATATTATTTTTATATTTTAAAGCAATTTGCTTTTTAGTTAGCTTTTTATAACTTTTAAAAAACTAAACATTTTTTAAGTTAATTTTTTATTTTAATATTTTTAATTAAAATAGTTTAAACGCTAGTAAACCTTAACGTTTAAATAAGCATTTAGTTATAGTTATATATTATATACTTATTTAAATTATATTTATAGCATTAACGCTTTTTTTACTATTTTTAAACTTTTTACAATATTTATATAGCTTTTTCATAGTGTAAAAGGTTGCGTTACTAGGGTTTACTACAAGGTAATAAACTAGTAATTTTAAAAAGTAGTATTAAAGGTTAACTTTTATTTAAAGATTTAAGATATAAAAGCTAGCTAGTTATATTAGTTACTGAACAATTAGCAATCTTTTAATAGGAAAATAATAAACAATAAAGGCTTTAAAAGTACTTAAGTACTTAAGTATATACTTTATTATACTATTTTTTTAATAGCTATTAGTTTTTAATTAGTTATATTATAATATTTATCATTAGTTATATAGCTACTTTATATATATAATTAGTTTATAATTATGGATATTTATTTTTATAATTAATTAAAAAGCTATTGATAACTAAGCTTAATTATATAATTTATTTTAGTTACTATTATTTACTAATTATAAAGCTAGTAATTATTAACATTTTATATAAAAATTAGTAATAAGTTTTTTAATTGCTTTATAATATAACTTTTTTCTTTTTTAAAAAAATATTTTTTACGCTTTTATTTTTTTTAATTTTTTTATGTATTGCTAACTAATTTTCATATCTTTACTAAATATTTTGTTATTTTGTCAATAAATTTATTTTTTAATTAGTTTTAATATAGTTGCTATTTATAACGTTGTTTCATATAATCTGTTTGCCAAAAAGTTTTATTTTAATAAAATTGCTAGTTAAAAGTATTTTAACTACTTCTTATTTAGTAATTTCAATATTAATATATTAAACAATAGCGTTAATATAGTAGTCGTTAAAGCTTAAGCCTTTTATAACCGCTGTATTAATAAATTCTATTTAAATATTTATATTTATTATTTTTATATAAGCTTAAATGCTTTCGCATTAAATATATTATATATATATACTTATTATATTTGCTAAGCTATAATTGTTTTTTAACAATTTATTAGTAAGTTTTCAATAAGCTAACTAATTTTAAATTTTTTAAATTTTATATAGTATTGCTTAATATATTATTTGCTCTTAAACAGGAATTTAAACTTTAACTAAAACTGCGTAAAAAATAACTAAAAGATAATATTCCTTTACTAATTTTATCCAAATTGGTTACTACTTTTTATAGCTTAAAACTATATCGTATTTATTTTACTATATTGTTAACTAAAGTTTTTATTATTTTAAAGGCTGCTATATATAATATAAATAGCGTTATAATAGCTAAGCTATAAGCTTACTAATGGTATTTTCATACTAGCTTAAATGTTTTTACTATAAATAGTTTTTTATTAATAAATTCCTTACTTTTTAATAATGCCATAACTAATTTAATGAATAAAACTTTTTATTACTAGCATTTTTAATATTTTATAAAAGGTACTTTTTTTAAATATAAGCGTAATTTAATAATATTTTTTTATACTGCTTTAATTACTTTTAATAATAATCCTTTTATTGCTCTTTTTTTTACTAGCTATATTAAACTAAAATGGCTAGCAATTTTCTGCTAATATAATTAAGCTATAGTTTTTTAAATTAACTATAATAGCTAAGCTATCAAAAGTCAGCTTTTAATAATAATAAAATAGCAAATGTACTAATAGTTTAAGTCTATAACGTTAATAATGCTTTTGCTTGCTACTTTTATATTTAATTTTTGAAATTTTAAATTTTAATACTAATATTTAATTATTTTATATTGCTAAATAATTGCTTCTTTTTAAATATATTTTTTTAATTTTTTTGGTCTATTTCATTTAGCTAAATATACCTATTATTAACATTATAGCAGCCTTTAAAGCTTTTATTAATTAAAGTAGCATTAGTATTTTTTTAGTTTTTAAACTTTTTAATTATAAACTAATTAAATAACTTTATTAGTAAAGGTTTACTGTTATTTTTTATAATATATATAATTAATTTAATAGAAAAGTTTTTAGCTATTAATAATAGTTTCTTAACTATATCATTTAAGCTTTATTTCATTTTTAATAATAATCCTTTACTTTTTTTTTAGATTCTTTCACTAACTTTTTAATATTAGCTAAATCTTTAATAAGTTTTTAAAAAATCATATTTTATAAGCTAGCTTTTTATTTAATTAAATATTTGCAATAACTGTTATTTTTGTAATAGTAAACTATATTTTTAATTTATTTTAATAGCCTTTTTATAATTAAGCTATAGTTTTAATAATAGTTTTAAAAATATTATATACTTTTAAATATTTAGCTAGTAGTTTATTATAGTATATTAATAAGCTAATCCTTTTTAATATTTTAGCTTGTTTTAAATAAAAAATAAAGTATGAATAAGCCAATGTAGTTGCTTATTTACAACTTTTTAAATTTTTAATATTTATTATAATTTTTTATACTTTTTATAGGTTTTTTAAATTCTTTAAGCGTCTAACAAACTATATTAATATATTAAAGCTGTGTTTTAACATTTTATACTTTAAAGTGTATTAGCTATAAAAATATACTTCATAGTTTTTAAATAATATTTATATAGCGCTTTAAAAAATATTTTATAATTATATATTAACTATTGTTATATATAAACCTACCTTTAAGCTTAACTTTTATTTACTTTATTAAATTATTAATAGTATATATTTAAAAAAATACTTTTAATATACCTGGTTTATATTACTATTTACTTTAAAAAGCTATATAGTAAATGTTTAGCGCTTAATTTCTTTATTATATAATTATTTTTGAAACTTGCTTATCTCAAGTTTTATTTTAATTATTAATAAAGCTTTTTAGAAAACTAAAACAGTACTTTATTTTTTTGTATAACATAGCTACTAGTTTTGCTATATTAAATATTTTTTATTGTAAAGCTATTTTTATAAACTAGTTAATAATTATTAAAAGTATTTTATATATATTTCTATTATAAGGATTATATAGTAGAAAACTAGTAATAAAATTTCAACTAATTTTTGCTATAGTTAATTTGAAAAAATAATACTTATAGTTTATTAAAAAGTTTATATTTTAATATTTTATTACTTTAATATTATAAATACACAGCAATATATTTATAAATATTTTACTTTAGTACTTTTAAATACAATTTTATACTATAGTAATTTAGCTATTGTATTTCTGCTTTTATATTTTGCTCTAAAGTTATTATTGTGCTAGTAAATTAACTGTTTAATTAGTACTGGTTATAAAAATATAATAATTTTTTATAAAAGTGTAGCACCTTTTTATTATTAATATAACAACACTTTTTATATATATTAGCGTAGCAGTAAGCAACTTTAGTTAGTTTAATAAACATTAAGCTTTTAGGTTATAGCTTTTATACTATTTTATAAAATTAATAAAATGCTTTTATTTTAAATATTATTTTATTTTTAGCTGGCTTTTTTATTACTAAATAAGAAATATATTAGTTATAAATAATAGCTTAAATACTTTTCTTATAATATATTTTTTAATTAATTGGCTTTTTATTAAGTAAATTTAAAAATAACTATAATTTATACAATATAAAGTCTATCGGTTAAGTATATATACTACTACTTTTTACTTTCCTAAAAAAGCTATTTATAGCTATATAATAGAGGTTTAGCAATAAATAGCTTTCAATATTTACTATTTAACTTACATTTTTTAGGTACTTTATTAAATATATATATAATAGTATACTTTTTGTCACGATCGTCATGTAAGCATAACAGCTTGTATTGATACTACAGACGAAGATTCTAAACTAGAGAAGAAAGGAAGGAAATAAACAAAGGCGAAGGCGTGTCGAGAATAATTGTACATTTAGAATTATCGATAATATGTTCGTCGTGGCTTAGTCATCGCTTAGTCGTCCACCACAACCTCCAGCCATGATGTCAGTACGCACGTTCGTAACACTTTTTGGCTTTCAATGTTTTAAACTAGTACGCTTTTTTTAATAGCAGCAAAAGTTTATAATTTCTTTTATATAGTTTTTAAGAAGTTACTAACCAGTTAAAGTTTTTTTTAATATTAAAATTATATTTTTATACTTAATTTTATTCGCTATTCAATTTAATTTATATAATAATTTATTTGCTAGGTTTATAACTTTTAATTTATATTTAATATTAAAATTAAACTATAATAAGCAATATATTTACTAAGCTAGTTTATACTATAAAAAGCTTATTTATACTTTTAAGTATTAGCGTTAGTATTTATACCTTTTTATAATAGCTAATAGCTCTTACTATTTTATTATGTATTAAGTTTTAATATTAGTAAGTTCGTATAATTAGTATATAAATAGTTACTATTAACTATTAACTAATTAAAATAAAAATTTTAATATTGCTTTAATAAATAAATTTGTTTTTAATTGCGTATTTTAGTTTTTAAAATGCCTTTCTTGCTTTTTTTATTTATTTAAATATATAGCCTTGTCTGCTTTAACTTGTAAGTAAAGTTATTATTAGAATGGTAAAATTTTCTTTTTATTAATATATATTAATTTGCTTTAGTTATAATTTATTTAGCAAATGCTTGCTTTATTAGTGTATTTTTGAAGTTAGCTTATAATAAATTATTTATTGCTTTTGCTCTTTTTGCTAAGCTATTACTATAGCCTTTTCTTAGTTAACTATTTTTTTGTTAGTTTACTATATATTTTACTGCTTCTTTGCTTTTTAAAATATAATAATATTATTTTATAGCAATATCTACTATTTAATTAACGCTTTTTTAAAATTTAAGTTAAAGTTTATTTTAATAATTAAAAGTTAATGAGTTTAAATTTTTTATTTTATTTCAATTAGTTAACGCTTAAATAATTCAAGTCATACTTTTTAACTATGCTTTTGCTAATGCTTTTTTCATAGCAACAATTTAATTTTTAATTTTAGCTATAATAACTTTTAGTTTAAACGTTTTATAGTTATATATAAAAGCTTTAGCGTTATGTTTAAACTTATTGCTTTTAGCTTTTAATATTCATATTAATTAGCTATTTTAGTTTGATAAGGCTTATATTTATACTAGTAATTCTTTTACTATATAATTGCAATACTTTTATAAAAGCATTAGCAATTTATAAAGTAAACTTTTCTTTAACTTATTAATGTACTGCCAAAGTATAGTTTTATTGCTTAAAATATAGGTTGGTCTTTTTTTTAATCTAAATGTCTTAACCATATGTTATTTACTATTAAAAAGAAATACTTATTGCTTTTAATAAATAAAACTCTATTTAAAATTATAAAAGCAGAGTTTTTATAAAGCTAAATATTTATTAAGCTTTTACCTATATTTATATAAAAAGGATAAAAAAGACTAACTATTTTTTATATATAATATACGTTTTATAAATATGAAGTGCTTCTTTTTAAATCAACTAATAAACTTACTACTTTTAATGCTATATTAATAACGCTTTTTTAACTATTTAAACAAGTTTTACAGCATATATATAAATAACATTTTCATTTACTTTAATACTTTAAAAAATATTAACAGTATATAAAAGCTATACTAAAAATGCTATAAAAAGCTAATTTGCAAGTTAACTATAAAAATTAAAGTTTTATATTATAAAAGCTAAGTTTTTAAGTTATATTACTAGCATTAATAAAATTAAAGTTTACCTTGCTAATGTGTAAATTATAAAAAACTAAAAAACCTTTTATAACAGTAAAAAAATACAATCCTTTTTAAAAATTTTTAACTTGTACTAAATTTTTTTAAAAAATATATAGCTAAAAGGCTTAGCCGTTAATAGCCCTAACTAAAAAAAACTAGTTTTTTATTTAAACTATAAACTATAATAACATATTTTTAAGTTTAAAAAAAGCTTTAGCTTATAGCTTTATATTATTATTGTTAACTATTAATTTCGAACTTAACTATAAGTAAATGCTTTTAAAGGTTTTACTTTTAGCATGCTTTATTAAAAGCATAGCAATAGATAGCTTTTTATTATATATACTTTCTAAATAATAAATATAGCAAAGCTTAACTATAATATATACAAGAAAAGAATGTTAGCTATAATATACGCTTTAATGATATAGCAATTAAAATTAGTAGATATATAAAAAAACTATTTTTTATTATTAATAACTAAGCTTTAAAATACTTTAGTACTAAACAATACTTAAACTTTTGCTAAGCATAATAAATTATTTTCTTTGCTAGCTATTACTTTATTATTACTTATTACCTTCGCTAAAAAAATATAACAACCTAGCATAAAAGAAAAGCTTAAAAATACTCAACTATATTTTAACCTATTGCTTTTAATATACTTGTATAAATAATTTTATTAACTATTGACTCAAAAAATAAAATAACTTTACTTTTAAATATACTATTATTTAAAAAAGTACTATAAGCTAACTATGAAGATTTTAAAATAGCAATATATTAAAAGTAAATAAAAAAGCTTAATAGGTTATAAACTAAAGTTAATAGTTTTATACTCTATAAAAACTAAGTAGTAATATTAAATCTTTTTATATTATAAACTATATTAATATAAAAACTATATAAAACTATGTTTATAGCTTACTTAAGCAAAAGTAAAACTTAAAAATTAGTAGCAAAAAAATACTAGTAGTTTAAACTTTATAATAACTATACTATTTATATAAACAATTATATAAAATATAAACTTGCTAAAGTTCTTTATAACAAAATATTTAAATATAATAATACTTTATTTATAGTAAACTATTTAAGCAAAAAAGCTTAAACAATTTTATATACTACTTTTACTACTGTTAAAAATGTAGCTTATATATACTACAAAAGACTTTTTTATATTTTTAGCTTCTAACTAATAATAATTCTAAATTAAAAAAATTTAATTTATTTTTATTTTTATTAATAAGGTAGTATAAATTGTTAAAATTGTATAAACATTAGCTTTTATAAACTATTATAAAATTATTAAATAAGCTAAAACTATAAACATTTACTTTAATTAATAGTTAAAGCTTTATATAAAATACTTTCAAAATAATTAGTTTAAATATATACTTAAAATGGAATATCTTTAAATAGCAAAATATTATAAATTAATAAAAACATTTTTTACAAGGTAAAAATATATTTTTTAATGCTTCTTTAGTTTAACTAGAAAAACTAAACATTTAAAAAAAAGTTGAAAAACTTTTTAAAGCAAAAAGCTTAACTTCACTTAGCAGTAGCAGAAAAAAAGCAGCAACTTTAAAGGTGTATTTATACTGCTAGAAAATAGATATAAAAAGCATAAAACTATATAATAGCACAAGTTAACAAATTTAAATAAAATTTTAACTTTAATATAAATAACTAAGTCTTTATATAAAATAAAGCTAAAGTTAAGCTATAAATAGGCTATTCAATAAGCTTAATTATTTTATAACGCTGTAAAACTCTAAATTTTTATTAAAGTAAAGAATATATACTTTAAATATACTGCTAATATAGCAGTTAACTTATAAACTCTATATAAATAACTATAACAATACTCCAATAACTTACTTTTAAGTTAAAAAGCTTAAAACCTTTTTAAAAAAGCTATTAGTTTATTAAACAATTAAAAATAAAAGGTTAGAGCTATTAAAAGCTTTTGCCTTTACTATAAAAACTACAATATTAAATATAATAGAAAAAATAAAATAATAATAGCAAGTTATACTTTATATGCGATTTTAAAAAGAGCGCAAAATTGCTAAAAAGTTATTATAACGCTTATTTTAAAGCTGTCGAACTGCTAGCAAAGTTAGCGCAGTAGCTAAAAGCTATATAAAAAATACGCTTTAATACTAAGTTATAAAAATACTAATAAGCTCGCTTTAAAAAGCAAACTATAACGTATAAAAAACATTGTGAAAAGTAATTAATAATAAAATTATAAATTAAAAAGCTAAAAAGTAAAATATAAAAGTTTATAAAAACAGAAAAACTTTAAAAGATAAAAAGTTTCTAAAAGCATTTAATAACACAAAAAATTGGTTAATGTAAAGAAACTGTTGTAGTAACTTAATAAAATAAAAGCCTATTAAATAAAACTATACACTAAATATTTAAAGCTAACTTTTTTAGTTAAAAAACGTAAATACTTTGTATAAAAATATTATAGAAAATCTTTAAATTGTCTGTTTTATTTAAGCTTACGCCGTTTATTTTAAAACAAGTTACTTTTTTAAAGGGTGATAGTTATACAAAGTGCAGGCTTGCAGGTTTAAAAGACCTTATTTAAAAGACCTTACTACCTTACTACCTTAATTAAATAGCAGGAGCAAGCTAACTTTATTAAATTGCTAATGTGGCTAACTAAGCCTATAACTTTTATAATAAAGCTATAATCAAAAGAGCTAGTGTATAATTAAATCCTTTTCTTTTTACTTTTAAATTCTAGTAAAAATATAGTTAAAAGGGCAAATCTTTACTTTGTATACAATCGGTTTATAACTATATATTTACTTTGCTTTTTATTATTTTTTATAATTTACTTTCAAAAAAGTTTTAGTTTAACAACGTTTAAAGTTAAAATAATAAAATTATTATATTGCTATTAGTCTTAATAGCTTTAATTTTTAACTAATTAAATATTAACTTTAATAAAAACATTTATATAAATAGTTATATACTTTATAAACTGTTAGTAAACTTAGTAGTTATAGTAGTATTTTACTAAATAAAATACTAAGCTATGTAGTACAATCTTTTATTATAACTTAATAAACAGGAAAGGAATCTATTTAAAAACTAAAAGAAATTAGCTTTCATATATAGTTAATCTACATTGTACTTAATAGTTAATTTACAGTCTATTTAGTAAACTTTAATTTATGGCTAAAACTTTAATAATTTTTATATTGCTTATTTGTTAACTTTATGACAAAGTATTGGAGTTAATTAACATTAAACTTTATATATAATATATAATTATAAACATTTTTTTAGCTTATAACTATAAAATAATATATATATAGTTTAAGCTATATAGCTATTAAATTTAAGTTAAAGCTTAAAGTATATAAAATTTAAAGTTAAGTCTAGTTTAAATATATAACTAAAGTAACTAAAGATTTTTATATATAAATAAGTTTTAAAAGTTAGTAAAGTTTAAAGTAACAATATTTATTTCTTTAACTGCTACTTTATAGTTAATTTATTATAGGTTTAAATTTACTTTATATTTACTTTTATTTTAACTTAAATATAATTTATAGTTATAAATATTCTAAGTAAAGGAATAAAAAATCTTTTAGTAAATATTTTTGCAAAATTCTTTTTACTATTAATTTATTAAACTTTAATAATTTGTTTTGTTTATAAAACTTTTAAAGCAAAATTATATCGAATCTTAATTACTTTTTTATATAGTTTTAAATTTAGTAAAATAAATATAAAACAGTTTAAAGCTTAAACAAAATATAAATAAAATTAGAAGTAAATTTATTACTTTAAAAATCTAAATAAAAGTAATACAAAGTATAATAGCACTATTAAAACTGTTAACTATACTATATAATTTGTCTACTAATATACTATATATAACTTGTTTACATTTGTTTAAGTTTTAATAAGTAATATAGTATATATAAAACTTAAAAGTGTCTTTTTCAATAATAATAGTAAGTTTTAGTTATAAAGTTATATTAAACTTATTAATAGAAAACCTATTTATAAAAATCAAAAGTTGAATATTTTTAAAGTTAAATGATATAAAAGTTAAATTATAGTTTTTATTTTTTAATTGCTATTTAATTTATTTATTATAGGTTTTAATATTGTTTTTTAAAAGTTTAATAATTTCAACAGCAACTTAAAAATTATAAGCTCATTTAAGCTAGCAAATACTACTTATATATATACTTTAAGCCTATTAAAAATATAGTTTTGCTAATAAAAACTTAAATATAAATTTATTATATTCATTTTTTTAGCTTAAACCTTTTAATAAAAGTAATTATATTACTACTAAATATAATCTTTTTATTAAACCTCCCTCATTAATTAAGCTTTAGTAAAAATAGTTTTTAGTTTAATTTTAAACTTAAATATATTACTTTTTTAAAAGCTTATAATTTTAAATTTTAAATGAGTTTTATTTATATATAAGAAATAAAGGTTATATACTAAAACTTTTATTTCAAGATAATTTTAATAGTATTTATAGTAAGTTTTAAATCAATATAGGCTAGATTTAGCTAGCCTATAACAAAAAAGTATAAAGCAAAGTCTAGGTTTTTTTTTAAAAAAAACCTTTTTTAAGTTTAATAAGTAGTTATATAAATACTTTACGTTAAAGCTTGTTTTTTCACTAAATATATATTTAATTAATATTTTATAGCCTTTTAATAGCGTTTAAACATTAATTTAAAGTAAGTTTAAAAGTTTATAAAAGTTATTAACTTATATATTAAATAGTAAACACTTATATAAAGATAGTATTTTTCTTTTAAATTTTTTTTTAATTTTTATATAACTTAGTATAATCTTTTATGAAGTTTAATTATCTTCTTTTTTACCTTTTTAACTATATAAAATTTAAATATAGTTATATTACAGAATCTTGAAAGGTTATATTTCATAAATTAAAACATGCTCTTTATAAACAGGTTTTATAATTTAATTATATTTAATTTTTAAAAAGGCAGTTTAAAAGTATTAATTATTTTATTTTTATATAGTTTAACTATAAAATTAAAATTAAATTTTTTATATAAAAAGTAAAGCTTTAACAAGCAAACTAGCTGATTAATAAACTAAATAATTGTAATCAATTAGCTTATAAAGTATTTAAAGTTTAATTATTTTATAAAGTTTTGTTTTAGTGTTTAATAAGTATAGTAATTAAAAGTTAAACTTTGTCCTTTTTATTATTATTTTTAAATAAAATATAACTTTTATTTAAATTATTATTAGTTATAGACTTTTTAATATTAAACTATTTTATTAACTAGTAGTAAAGCTTTACCTATATATATTTAAACTTTATAAGTTTGTTAAGTATTGTTATAATAACATTTTTGCTTTCAATAGCTTAGATTTTAAATAGTCTGTTTTACTTTTGCTTTTTGTTTAAACCAAAACTTTCCTTTATAAAAGTGAAGTAAAAACTTTATGGAAAAATAGTTTATTTTAAGTATAAAACATATATAAAGGGTTCAGTGCAGCTTTATTTTTTAGAGCATTTCTATAGCATTTTTATAGCTTTTTAAATAGCTGTTTTTTAATAATATTAAAAAATAAAAGCAAGTTTTTATTAATTTTTAAATAAGCTTTAAAAACAAGCAGAGTTAAAACTAATCTAAATATGCTTTTAATATTATTTAAAGCCCTGATAGGTATTTGCAAAATAAACTTATTTCTAGTACTCTAGCTAATTCTTTGCTTAATTATATTAAATGCGCTTTAAAGCAATATATATACTTGTTTAACTTTGCTAATAGCATAGTAAGCTTTAATTAGCATTTTTTTTTATAAAATATACTAGAAAATTTAGTATTATTTTTAAAAAATTTTACTAGCTAAATTTATACTAAAGTTATAAACAATATAGTTTAAAAAACTTTAATAAACCTTCATTTAGCATGTATATAAAATAATTTAAATATTTTTGGCTTTTATAATTAAAAAAACGCTGCTGTTTAAAATAAAATGATAAAATTGATAATTTAAAAAATTAGCTTACTTTTAAAATATAGAACATTTATAATTACTTTATATTCAAATTTACACTTGTTTTAAATTGGAAAATCAAAATTTTAAACTAATTAATTATAAGTTTAGCAATAGTATTATACTTCTTGAATTTTATTTCAAAATATTTAGTTAATATTATAGCTAGTATTAATTACTAATTAATATAGTTTTCCTATATAAAACTGTGTAAAACGATAGTAAATTTAATATAATTTTGTTTTAATAAAATGAAACTTTTTAGTCTAGTTTTAAAAAATAAGTATTTCTATTTATAAATAATAAATAGAATAATTTTATTTTAATGTTACTAAAATAAGCGCTAACCTAATTAAAGTTCTAAAGTAAAAACAAAAACAAAGTAAAAGTATTTAAAATATAGTATATAGTTAAACTAAAAGCGTTTTTATTAGTACTGAACTAATGCTTTTAATAAAACCTTTTGCTACTAAATTTAATATAAACTATACTTAAGTTTTATATAACTTTAAATACAAAGATTAAAGTATAAATAAGCTTTTAATTAATATTTGCTTACTATACAATAGTTAAAAGCACTAGTGTTTTAAAGTTCTTTTTAGTATTAATTTAATAAAAGTTGCTAAAAGTAAAAAGTATAAAATTATTTTTTTTATTGGACTAGTAAATTTTATTGCTAGTTATTTAGTAAAAATATATATTGATATTTAATAATAAATTGTTATTATTTACAATATTAATACTATTATCAAACATTTTAATATTTTTGCCTTTAAAGGTATTTTTAATATTTTAAACTATAATAACAAACTATTGTAAAGTAAAAAATTTAAAGTAGAATTTTTTATGTAAATCGTAGTAAAATATCCTTGGCTTATTTTTTTTAATATATTTACTAAACTAGTAATTGAGTTTATTACAAATAAAGCACCTTTCGTTTTTAAACTTATTTAAAATAGTAAAGAGGTTATATTAAAGTTAAAATAAGAACAAACCTTTTTAGTATTAAAAATTATTATATTTATAGTTGATAAAAAACTTTAACGCTTTTAAAGTTATTTTAAACTTAAAGGTATGCTTAAAGATTTAAGCATAGTGCAGCAACAATGGTTTAAAAATAAATTTATACGATTTTAAACTTTTTTGCCATATACTGCCTTAATAAGTAAGCTATAAATCTATTTTTTATTAAGTGTACAAATTGCTTTATATACTTTAATAATTTGCTTAATTATTAAATTAAAAAGTTCTTTTAAGCTTAATATTAAAGAGCAATTATGGTAGGTTTTATTAAATATAATTTATGATATTTCTTTTAAATTTTGTTTAAGCTAATATATTAATTAAAGTAAGTTTTTGCTTTGCTATTTGAAATATATATAAAAATACTATATAATACTAATTTTTTATTATATTAATTTAGCAATATTAGTTAGTAAAGTCTTTAGCTATTTTAAATACGTTATATAGCTTTTTAGTAAAGTTCTAATTTTTATCTTAAATTTTTATAAAAAGTACTTTTTATTAAAAATAAAATTTTTAATACATTAAATAAAAAGTAATATTAAAAACAATATAATTAGCTTAAAAAGTTTATACTAAGTAATATTAAAGAGTTTTTGAAGTTTATTCAACTTTTAATAAACTTTTCTTAAATTAGCTAAAAAGTATTTATATTTATATTAAAGTTAGTTTAATATTAAACTATTTAGCTTTAAAAGGCTTTTTATTTTTTTTAACATAACTAAGGCTTAAACTTCAAAGTTTAGTTTTTTACCTACTTTGCTTTTTAATTAAAGCTGCTAATTTCAAATTCAAATTATTATTGGAAATAAAAAAACAGAATATAAAGAATTCTTTACATATTTTTAACTAGTATTTTCTTATTAGCAGTAAAGTAAACTTGAAACATTTAAAGCTAATTATAGAAACATTTTAAAAATAGCTTTTACTAATTATTTAATAGTAAATTAACAATAATTCCATAAACAAGCACCTTTTACTAAAATTTAGTCTATTGTTCAAAATCCTTTGTAAATAAGTAATAAAAAGTATTTTTGCTAATATAAATATACTTATACTTTAAAATCTTGCTAATAATATAAGTATTGTAGTAAAATTCGTTAAGCTTATTAAAATTAATATTAACGTTTTAATATTTAAAATTAAAGTAGTTTTAAAAAGTTTAAATTTTTTTATAGTTTAAGCTAAGCTATAAAGCAATTTAATTTATAACTTAAAGTTAAGTTTATATTAAAACCAGTTTTTAAGGCTATAGTAAATAAAAGCTAACTGAACTTTTAAAAATAAAAAAATTGTAAAAAAATTATGAAAATTACTGTTTAGTTTAGCCAACAGCAAAAAAATATAAGTTATAAAATAGCTTCTAAATATTTAAATTAAAACCTATTTTTTTAACGCGCGAGCTACTAAAAGTAAAACAAATATAATTTAAAATGATTTCCTTTTTGCTAATAATTAGTATTTAATTAAAAAATAAAAATATACTAAAAACTATAATTTAACAGCTAAACAACTTTAACTGCTATGATAATAGCTTTATTGTTTACCATGCTAATTTATAATTTTTAACTATTAATTAGTATTAGGAAAACTTGATAAATAAAAAAGAAATCTATTTAAAAACTGAAAAAAAATTAGCATTTATATATAGTTAATTTGTACTATATTTAATGGTTAATTATAGTCTATTTAGTAAACTTTAACTTATAGGTAAAACTTTAATAATTTTTGTATTGCTTATATATTAACTTTATAACAAAGTATTGCAGTTAACTAAAATTAAACTTTATATATAATATATAATTGTAAATATTTTTAAGCCTATAATTATAGAGTAGTGAATGCGTAGTTTAAGCTATACAGCTACTAAGTTTAAGTTTAAAGCCTAAACTATATAGGACTTAAGCTTAGGTCAAGTCTAAATATACAACCGAGGTAACTAAAGATCTCTATATATAAGCAGGTTTTAAAAGGTTAGTAAGGTTCAAAGTAATAACATAAACAATATATTAATAAAAGCTACTATAATATATATATTTAATACTTTTATATTAACTTAAATATTATTAACGTTAAGTATATTTAATATACTGTTAACTATTAAGCTTGCTATATAATATCTTTTCTTATTAATTAATTAGCAAGCTTTTAATAAGTGTAGCTAATATTTTTAAAACTTTTATTGCTTTTTAAAATATTGCTTAATAAATTGCTACGTTTTATGATTGCTTTTGCTTTAATTATAAAGTTATAATAAAGTATAATTTTAACACTATTGTTTATAGCAACGTTGTTTAAACTAATGCTAGTTTTAAAGTTTAAAATAAATTAATGAAACCTTTTGCTATACTATAACTAAAGAACATTATAGTATAATAAATGCTAGTTTTTATATTAATGCTAATATAGTTTTTATACTGGTTTGTTTATACTAGCTTTATTATTATTTTCACAAATTTTATCATTACTAGTTAATTTATAAGCTTTTAATAAACTATAATTGAATTTCATATTTAATGCTTTTTTATTACTAGTAAAACTAATATAAATAACATTTTTGAAGCGTTTAATATAGCTATTTTTAATTATAAAGCTAACTTTATTATGTTTACAACTTTTTATTTTTTTAAAAAAAGTATATTTAAGCTTAAATAAAGCTAAACTTTTATTTAGAAAAGCTTTACTAAGCTTTTTTTATAATAAAAGTACTATTTAAACTATTTATAGCTAACTTTTTAATATATACCTTATATATTATTGTTTATAGTGCTAATAACTTTACTTATTAGTTTTTTAACTATAAACGTTTTTAAAAATATAAGTTAATTTTTTACTAAATAATTATTATTGTTTTAAAAATACATAGTTTTCTTATATATTTAAACATAGCTAGTTTTTATTTATTTGCTAAAGCATTAGCATATTTTCTATTTACTTTATAATTATTATAATTAAAGTTTTTTAAGTTTGTTATTTTTTATAAAATACTTAAATAGTACTATTAGCAAAGGTTTTTTATACCTTTTTTTATATAATTAACTAAACCTATTTAATATATAATTTTTATAATTTATTCATAATATACTGCTAACTGTACTTATTAAGCTTTATTTTAATTAATATAGTAATACTTGACTCTTTTTATACTTTTTAATAGACATTTTAGCATTAGCTAAATATTTAATAAGTTTTTAAATATTTATATTAACCTTTATTATTATAGTAGTAGACAATATTTTTAATATATTATGTTTTAAATTTCTTTTTCCAAATTAATAACTTTTATAGTTATATAAACTTTTTATACTTTAACTATAGTTTTAATGAAAATATATAAACTATTTTATATATTTATAAAGTTTTAGTTAGCAATTAAATATACTATATTAATATGCTAACTTTTCTTGATGTTTTAATTTTAATATAAATAAATATAAATTATTAGCCTGCTTTAAATTAAAAATAAAATATTAATAAGCTAATGTAATTGCTTATTTAAAACTTCTGAACTTTACAGTATTTATTATAATTTTTGATAATTCTTATTGCTTTCTTTAATAGTTTAAACGCGTTTAACAAACTATATCAATATATTTAAGCTATTTTTAATACTTTATACTTTGAATTGTATTTGCTATAAAATATAGTTATATAATAGTTTAATAAATACTTTATAATTATATATTAGCTATTGTTATATATATATATACTTAGCTTTGAACATTAGTTTTTATTTACTTTCTTGAATTATTAATAGTATTCATTTAAAAATATTTTTTTACATATTTAGTAAACTCTTTTATACTATTATATATTTAAAAATGCTATATAGTAAACTCTTAAAGCTTAATTTTCTCTTTATTATATAATTGCTTTTAAAACATGTTCATAATAGGTTTATTTTGATTATTAATAATGCTTTTTAAAAAGTTAAATTAGTACTTTACTCTTATATATAAAATAGCTATTAGTTTTGCTATATTAGCTTTTTTAAATATAAATAGAACTATTTCTATAAACTAGTTAATAATTATTAAAATCGCATTATATATATTACTATTATACGGAATATATAATAGTAAACTAATAACAAAAATTAAACTAATTTTTTGCTATAGTTAATTTAATAGTAATAATATTTATAGTTTACTAAAACATTTATATTCTAATAATTTAATACTTTTATACTATAAATAAGTAGCAATATATTTTTAAACGGTTTGCTTTATATTTTAATAAGACTTATACTGTAATAATTTAGCTGCTTTATTTTCATTTATATACTTTGCTTTGAAATTATTATAGTGCTAGTAAATTAACTATTTAACTAGTGCTGTTTATGAAAATATAATATTTTTTAATTTTTACTACAGTACTTTTTATATATATTAATACAATAGCAAGCAATTTATATAAATTTGATACAAATTAAACTTTTAGTTTATAGTTTCTAAAATATTTTATAAACCTAGTAAGAAAATTCATTTTAAATGCTATTTTATTTTTAGCTAGCTTTTTGACTGTTAAATATAAAATATTCCAGTTATATACAATTGTTTTTAATACTTTTTTTTATTAATAATTGTTTTACTAAATTAGCCTTTTATTTAGCAAATTTAGTAATGAAGTTATAATTTATACTATATAAAGTTTATAACTTAAATATATATTAATACTTTTTACCTCTTTTTTTAAAGGCTATTTATAACTATATAGCTAAAGTTTAATAATAAATAGCTTTCAATATTTACTATTTACTTTGCTTTTTTAAATAGTTTATTAAGTATATATATAATAGTACATTTTTAGCTAGTTTAATATTTTAAGCTAGCACTTCCGTTTTTCTATAAACAATTAAAGTTTATAATTTTTTATATATTTTTAAATCGTTGCTAACTAATTAAAGTTCTTTTTGATATGAAAATTATATTTTTATATCTATTTTTTCTTACTATATAGCTTAATTTGTATAATAATTTATTTGCTAAGTTTATAACTTTTAATTTATATTTAATATTAAAAGTAAGCTATATTATACAATATATTTACTAAACTAGTTTTCTTTAAAAATATATACTAAGAAATTAATAACTCTTTTAATGCTATATAGTTAGTTTATATTATCAAAAGCTTAATTTTAGTTTTTTACAATATTAGCGCTAATAGCTATACTTTTTTATAAAAGCTAATAGCTTTTAATATTTTATTATTTAGTAAATTTTAATGTTAGTAAGTTTTTATAACTAATATATAATTAATTGCTATTAATTACAAACTAGTTAAAGTATTTATTTCTAATTTTATTTTTTAAATAGTATTTTAGTAATAAGAAATTGTAGCTAATATAAAAGTATTTTCTAACTTTTAAAATACTTTTTTTCACTTTTTTTTATTTATTTAAAAGTATAGCCTTAAATATTTTGCCTTTTTAAAAGTATAGTTTTTGTAACGGCCGCCCCATGTCGAGAGTAAGGATCATGATGGCCCGAGCTTCTGGATGGGACTTCATCAGAGATCTCGGCGTCAGCAGCTTGTTTTAGACTTTTCTTCTCCCTCTGTTCTTCATCAGAGATCTCGGCGTCAGCAGCTTGTTTTAGACTTTTCTTCTCCCTCTGTCGAGTATCGTTAGGTCAATAGGTGTACATTAGAATGTTTTGATTCTTCCATTGTGCCCGCCGTGACATTTTTATTATTTATTTATTAGTTTTTTTAAACTTTTTTTTTAAAAAGATTAAAAAATTTCATTTTTGCTATATTTATAAATTATTTATAAACTGCTTTAGTATATATTATACTTTTTTAATAGTTATATATTAATAAAAGTTTTTACTCCTGCTAATTATTAGTTTATTTTAAATAGCAATATTTTTATATATATATTGAAACTGTTTAAATGTAATAGTGTTTACTAAATATTTTATTAGTTTTTATATAAGTTATTAAAAACTTTTTTATTTAATTAAAACTTTATAGTATATAAAGCAGCTTTTACTTTTTTACGTTTAGTTTTAGCTTAAAATTTTTTTTTAAAGTACTAGCTGCTTTCTAATTTTATTGAATATAGCTTTACATTTTTAGCAGTTAAGTACGTTTTTTTTAAATAGCCTATATTTTTAATAACAATATTTTTTAGCATTGGCTTTTTTAGGTTTTTAGCGATATAATTTGCTAACTTAAGCTTTATTTTAATAAAGATTTGATTTTATCTATCTTTTATAATAATAACTTGCTAGTAGCATTGCTTACTTGTGTATTTTTATTGTATTTTTTTATTGTATATTTTTTATTGTATATTTTTTATTGTATATTTTTTATTGTATATTTTTTATTGTATATTTTTTATTGTGTATTTTTTATTGTATATTTTTTACGTTTGCTAAGCTAATTTACAGTTGAATTTACATTGTTTATAATACTTTTAAGCAGCATTTTTTACCTTTAATTTTTGAGTTGCATTACTTATAATATAGCGTATTTTTTATAGCTAATAAATATGTATAGTAGCTAAAAAAACTAGATTAACTACTTTTACCTATAATATTCTTTGCTATATATACTATAGCTTTTTTAGTTTTAAAAGCTTAGCTATTTAATATTATTTATTTAATTGCTAAAAACGTACTTAAACTAATTTAATTTTAAAACTTTATATAATAGCTAAACCTTAATATAGCAAACTAAACTTTTATTACTATATAGGTTTAAAGCTTTATTTTAGCTACAGTTGAATATTGTTAACAAACTTTATAAAGCAAATTTCAGATTTGTTTAGCTTAACTATAAACTTTGTATACTATAAAGATTTAACGCTTATAAACCTTTATTTTAGCTAACCTTTACTACTTTTATTTAGTTTTGCTAAATTTACTACTTTTAACTAGCTCTACTAAATTTAATATATAGCTACTATATTTAAAAAGCAAAATAAAGGTTGATATAAAGGTAATTAGGTTTTTAAAAGCGCAATTTATTAATATATATAACCGCTTTAACGAGAAAGTATAATAGATTGTTTAACTATAGTTATTTACAGCTAATTATAATAGTTAGAACTTTTAAACACTAATAAATGCCTTGTTATAGCTATATAATAACCCGAATAAAATTAACAACTGTAAAAACATCTTTACAATATATAATAACTTTATTTGACTAGTTCTACGCTTTGCTATGCTTTACTACCTTTATAGTAGCTTTAAAAGCAACTTTAAAAGCAACTTTAAAAGCAACTTTAAAAGCAAAAGGAGTTTTAAAGGCTATAAGCTAAGTACTACTCTAAAGGCACATCTTTACAAAATTAGTATTAGTGCATTTAAAGCTAAAAAGGGCAAAAAAGTAGTATAGATTGCTTTACTTTAAATATTATAAAGCTAGATAGCTACGTTATTTATACTAAAAAAGTTTTAAACGTTAAATTTAAAACAAGTGCAAATAATATAGTTTTTAAAGTTATCTTCTTATAGTATATACTTCTTTACTGTTTAGAAAGAAAGTATAGTTTAGTAATAAAGTTAAGGTTAAAAATAGAATGACTAATTAATTGCCCGATTTAAAAATTGTTTATTGTTTATAGAACTTAAAGTAACTACAATTAAAAAGGTAGTTATAAAGTATAGCTCTATATAAAGTATAAAAGCTAGTTTAAAGTATTGTCACAACCCAAACAGAGAATGACCAACAGGAACCAGCCCAGCGGAAGAGGGGCAGTACGCGACCCGATGGCAGGTCAAGGAATGCAGCGCA
>MU281007.1:0-27459 GCA_022385605.1 Xylariaceae sp. FL0594
TGACTTTACTGATTTGCGGCCTGCCATCGGGTCGCATGAGTCCTTCTACCCCTCCGGGCTGTATTCGTTGGTTCTCGTCGTTTGGGTTGTGACATAAAGTAGCGATCTTATACCCTTTTTATAGCTTTTATATTAGCTGGCTTTATAATTTGGGCTTTTTTTAAACATTAAAGGCTTATTTTTTAAAAAAATAGTTTTTTATAGTTATTATTTATAATAACGCTTATATATAAAAAAAGCTTTTTAGCTTGCTATATTAAAGCTAAAAAATAAGCTATACGTTTTTCTATTATTACTATAGCTTTTAAAAAGTAAAAATTTAGCTATTAAACTGCTATAAACTTTTAGAAAATAACTAACTTGTTAGCTTTATATAAAAACTTATTACTTTTAAAAAGTTTAACATTATAAAAAAACTTAAAGTAATTTAATAGTTTAAATAATATTTAAAAAAAGATTTATAAAACTAGGTTATAAAGTTTAATAGTATATTAACTTTTTTATATAAAAAAACCTGTTTAAAAAAGCAGTTTATAGCTTAAATTTAATAGTAACTATGTATACTATTAAAAATATAAAGTAAGGTTTTTAATTATAAAAATTAATAGCTTTAAGCTTTTTAGTTGCAAATATATGAAAAAAATAAAAAAATATCTTTTATAGTATTAAAAAATTTATAAAGTATTTAAAGCTGTAGATAAGCAAAGTTAATATTATAAGTATATATATACTATAAACTTTAAAAAAGAAATAGCTAAATTGCAATGCATTAAATATTAAAGATATGCCATATACGTTTTATTTGTTAAATAGTTAATAAAGTGTTTTTTTGCTAAAATATACGCAGTTGAAGTAGGTGTGTAGTGTTGAGGGCGTAAAAATGATGTGATCTATTAGCAGGGATGATCTATTAAGTAGACCTAGACTCTAGTCTAATCACCTACTTGTACTTACCTAGACTAGTACCTACCTACCTACATACTTACCTGGTGCGTACGTGCCTTCTCTGAGGGCGAGCCCACAGACTACAGATTCATGCATGGCAATCAGATATGACCTCCTAGAGATACCTATATGCACTTACCACCTACCCTCAAGTAGCACAGATACGTAGGTAAGTAGGTAGGTAGGTATGTGAATACACTTTCGATAACTTGATACCCACGGATTCGTTGTTCGGCGTGCATCGCTTTCTTGTCCAGTGGGTGAGCTCCACTTATCAACCTTGGTTTAGGTCACTCGTATAGACACACCTGATCCAAGACATTGTGGCCTAATAATAAGGTGAGAGTCGACAGGTGCTCGGAGAGCCTGCGCATCGTTTCAGTTATATCTACCAACTCAAAACCGTACACACACACATACCGACGGTTGGGTCACCCAGCAGGATCTCTGGAAAGCTCTGTGCGCACCTAACCGACATGATAGCCTGGCTGTATGAAGGAATAGCGTCTTGATCGGGGGCACCAGGCCAGCAGCCAACTCTCCCTTCAGTCTCCCATTATCTCATCTTCCCAGACGCCCAGCAAAGTCCGTGAAGGCGCCCGTCAGCATGGATCCCCAGATTGCACGGCTCCTCAATGATAAGCTCTATGACAAGAGAAAGACCGGTGCTCTCGAGTAGGTGGAGCCTCCTGCTGTAACTGGGTGTGAATCGTGTGATGGACCGGAGAAGGCTGTCCCGACTCCCGATCAGTGATTCGTTGATGTGCTAACACCACTCTGTCAAGGCTCGAGAAGTCCATCCGTGAGCAGATGGCCGCCAAGGAGTACACCAAAGTCCAGGCCATCATCCAACAGTTGTGTGACGAGTATGCCTACGCAGTACACCAGCCACATGCTCGCAATGGTGGGCTCATTGGGTTGGCCGCCGCCGCCATCGCACTCGGCCCCGTGTGTTGATCTTTCTGCTTGTCTGGCCTGCACCTACACATGTGCATTAGGCTAACCAACAGCCGTTACTCTAGGAGTTGCCCAGGTATCTGGAAACCATAGTGCCGCCGGTACTCGCCTGCTTCACGGACCAGGATGCCCGTGTACGCTACTATGCCTGCGAGGCCATGTACAATATCGCCAAAGTGGCGAAGGGCGAAATTCTTAGATATTTTAATCACATATTCGACGCGTTGTGCAAGGTATGCCCTCGCTTCAGCTGGCGTCCGACTACTCTTACTACCGATCCCTGACATGACCTCCGTCCGTAGCTCGGTGCAGACTCAGAGCTATCGGTCAAGAACGGCGCAGAGCTTCTAGATCGACTCATCAAAGACATCGTCGCCGAGTCCGCTGCCACATATGTCTCAGTTTTAGAATCGGGTCCGGGACGGGAGCCCAAGGACCCTGATGGCCCGGATGGCCCGGATGGCCCGGGTGCTTCAGACGCCCCGGTCCCGCCCACCGCTTTCTCCCTGCCCAGGTTCATTCCCTTACTGAAAGACCGAATATGGGTGATGAACCCATTCACCCGGACTTTTCTCGTGGGCTGGATCACACTCCTCGACTCGATCCCGGACCTTGAGCTCGTGACTTACCTGCCCGAGTTTCTCGCCGGCTTGCTCAAGTTCTTGAGCGGCAGCAACGCAGACGTCCACGCAGCCACGCAATCTTGCTTGGACCGCTTCTTGAACGAGATCAAGCGTATCGCGAGGGTCAAGAAGGGCATTGCCGAGAGTAGGAAGTCCAAGGGCGATGGCAAGAGGAAGAGGGAGGACTCTATAGAGAGCGGAAGTGCCCGGATGAACCCCATCGACGCGGAAGATGCAGGCTCCGCCACTGCCATTGACGAGGAGGACGAGGTCAGCAGCGATGAAGACTGGATTCCAGGGCAAGATGTGCATGTGAATTACAAGGCGATCCTCGAGATCCTAACCGCAACTCTTGATTCTCATTTAGGTGAGCTCCCGGCCCCCCTAGGTTGCCCACGAGCGGAGCATGACTGACAGATCGGACCGAAGCAGAGGAAGATGGTCTATTGGAGAGTCTGCGCTGGATAGTCTCATTTCTGGACATTTGCCCTGAGGAAGTCTTGCCTTTCACGCCCCAGATCCTAGCTCACCTTTTGCCGGCCATGGCCAGCGATATCGAGCCCATACGTCTGGCTGCAGCTCGAGTCAACAGCTCTCTCATGGACTACGTCGTGTCTCTCGCTGACGAGTCGGACACGCCGGCCGGTCCAGCTCCGTCCCGAGTACCGGCGTCGCTTGCAACCGAACGGCCAGAAGGCACCGGCACCGGCAGCGCAAGGGCATCGCTAGCCAGCTCCCGAGAAATCGACGTACGTAGCCCTACGCCGGTGGCCAACCGAAGGATTTCCACTGCCGTGGCGCCCGCCAGCCCACAGCCTGATTTGGACTACGCAGCGGCGGTCAATTCGTTGACGTTACTGTTCCTGAATGATCACGAGGCCACGCGCGTCGCTGCGTTGACCTGGCTAATCATGCTGCATCGCAAGGCGCCACGGAAGATCGTCGCGTTCAACGACGGCACCTTTCCTGCTTTACTCAAGACGTTGTCGGACCCGGCCGAGGCTGTCGTCACCAAGGACCTGCAGCTTCTTTCACAGATATCCAGAAACAGCGAAGACGATTACTTTTCCAACTTCATGGTCAGTCTCCTACAGCTATTCTCCACAGATAGAAAGCTGCTAGAGACCCGAGGCAACTTGATCATTAGACAACTCTGCATGACCCTAAGCCCGGAGCGCATCTATCGAACATTGGCCGAGACAATCGAGAAGGAAGAGGATCTCGAGTTTGCTAGCATCATGGTCCAGAATCTAAACAACAACCTAATAACTGCGCCCGAACTGGCAGACCTTCGCAAGCGCCTGAGGAACTTGGAAACCAAGGTTACATCATGGCCCAGAAAATTACCCCTTGCTCGAGATGCCTGAGTGACTGACTGCCTTACTTACAGGATGGACAAATGTTCTTCGTCGCTCTCTTCCGCTCCTGGTGCTACAACGCCGTAGCGACTTTCTCGCTATGTCTGCTGGCACAAGCATATGAGGCTGCGTACAACCTGTTACAGATCTTGTTAGGATGCCCCTCCCCGCACCCATAACTACCCACATGGTGGAGGACAGGATGTTGCTAATTTCTGGGCAGTGCCGACCTCGAGATGACGGTCCATATTCTTATCCAGATCGATAAGCTTGTCCAGCTCATCGAATCTCCTGTGTTTACATGTCAGTCTTCACTTGGCAAACTCGCGTTTCGACCTAACTATTCCCTCTAACCCGCGACCGAGCGTGCCAGATCTCCGCCTGCAGCTTCTTGAACCAGACAAGCACCCATACTTGTATAAGTGTCTTTATGGGCTCCTGATGCTCCTGCCGCAATCCTCCGCCTTTGCCGCGCTCAAGAACCGCCTGAACAGCGTTAGCCCGATTGGCTTCTTGCATGTGGGATCACGACCGTACGTACATCCGCCCGGCTCCGTCCATGGACCGTCTTCGCATGCTCGACAAGGTCAGGTAGCGGAGGCGGCTTCCACCATCAAGGGACAACCCCCTCGTAGAAGCATTCAGGACACTCATTTTCTTTCCACTAGTTCTGTCACTGCACCGGCCGCGCCTGCTTACGACAGGCCGAGCAGGCTTGGCAAGGGCCGCGAGGACGGCATCATCCGCTGGGACCAGCTTCTCGAAAAGTTCAGAAGTGTACAGGAAAAGGCCAGGAGGGCGCAGCGCGGGAATGGCAGCAGCGGCGGCAGCGGCGGCGGTTTTGACGACGGGTCGGACTTCTCTGAGTTGCGTATCGGTGACGGCACTGGGAACAAGGAGACACGGCCTGCCTCCGGCCCGGCAGTGCCACAGAAAGATACCGCCCCTGTGGCTCCGGCCAAGCGCAGTACCGGGCTCGGCCGGCAGTTCGGCCGGCTGGGCGCAACTGTGTCGGGTCGAGGCAAGAGACCGCAGCAATAACCTGGAGTGGAGGCAAAATGGCGCCCTTAAGGGTTTCCATCAACCAGAGTTTCTCAGATCAGCGAGAGAAGTAAAGCAATGATTGGAGGTTGGTGCATATGTGTAAGCAATATCAGCGTACAAGAAAATACCACTAAACAGGCCGCCCTTGTTTGTCCTGTGTTTGTCCCTTCCGAGGTACCCCTTGTTGAGGGCGAAGCTCAAGGTCTTCTTGAACTCCTGACTTTAACAGGGCTCTCGCGTTCAACCAACATCTCGAAATCGGTATCTCTCCTCTCTGTGGCTTCGCGCAGCTGAGCACGCAGGCCCTCCAGCTCAGCTCTGGCAGCTTCGATATCGGGTGGCAAGCCAGCAAAGGCCCTAACCTGCGCATCGAGGTGCTTTTTTCGAGCGAGTAAGTCCAGGTAGGCTTCCTCGTCGGCCCTTATGTTCTCGACAGTCAGAGGAGGTATGCCGATCTTGTTCTCAAGGGAAGCAACCTGGCGACTCAGCTCGGGCAGCTCCGAAGCGGAGTTCTTGACGGCACGAGCGAGCTCGGCGTTTACCCTCTCGGCGTCGGCGGGGAGATGGTACGGCTTGCCCAGTGTCAGCTCCCCGATGAGGAGCGAGAGCCGGTCTCCCTCGGCGTCTAGGTAAGACCTAAGCATCTCGACGCGGTACAACAGATTCTCCGTCTCATGGGCACGCCCCTGCAGCTCAACGAAGCGGTGAGCTAGGCGGGCCGGCACCGGGTCGGCTGCGCTGTCCAGCGCCACGGCCACGTCGGCCATGGCATCCAGCGCTGCCTGCCCTTCTCTCGGTAGGCTCTCGTCGATGGCATGCAAGAGGTCTTCGGGTAGCAGATCCCCGTGGATTGGCGTGGCAGTGTGGTTGATGTGGTCGTCGGTGTCGTCTCCCCCCTTTAACTGTCGCCTGCTACTCCTCTCCTCTGCACTGTCGCAGACTTCACGCAGAGAGGATTCTTCCACGCTAGTTAGCCGGCGTCGCTCCTCGTCGGCTGCCTCGTTAGCGGCCACGAGAGCCAGTAGCACTTCGAGGGTGTCGGCATTGCGCTCGAAGGATGGCGGGGCCTGCTTTTTATGCACATGTGTATAATGCCGCTTTAGCCAGGCATCGACGTAGGCCCAGTCCTTTGCCGTCGAGGCTGCTGCGCGAGCCACCGAAGGGGAGAGGATGGCGGCTTGAGGAGCGAGATGCGACATTAACGGCTATGGCAGGTGCTCGAAATCATTGAGGCCTCGTGGTCTTGCCGTCTCCGAACGTGTGTAGGGACACCCCTCTACAAGGGAGTGAGTGCGCAGGGGGCGAAAAGGAAGTGCAGAACGTGAAGATGCGCTCAGATTAGGTAGATCAACTACATAAGATGTTACTGTCATATACTAGTATGTACAGTAGTACGCAGAAAACACTTGGGTTGAGATTGGATCCTTGCTGGTTTAGTTTACTTGTACTGTAAAACGTGGGGTAGATTGGACAGACCTACCACAGTATGTGGGTACCACCTAACATATGTACTGTTGTACATAACATACATCGCTGATATCTGTGTGACAGTGAGTATGTTATTATGTATGCAGGCCTGTATGTAATGTGCCTACCTCCCTCCCTGCTGTTGTACTGCTGCAATAAAGTATTGCTGTATTCGGCATACATGTAGTCTAGGCAGTAAGTACAAAGTAGGTAAAGTGCATCCCCATACTATGCATTGTGGACACTTGTTACAATTTGGTTGACTTATATATCCAGACTACATACATACTTACCTACATATCTACAGAATACAGCTTTCCTGATATCAATTGGCCGTTTTTGTTTTTTTGACCGTGACTACGTTCATCAACAGACTCACTGTCACTCGTCTGCAGCGTCCCTACTGCCATAGTACGTCGAAGCCCCCCCGACGGTTGGGACTCCCCGCAACATGATTGTCCCTTTGTCGACCTGGGCCTTGGCTGCCAGCATCCTGTCCACGTCAGGATTGGCAAATGCCCTCTCGCCCTTGGACATTCCAGCTGATACGCCCATATCGATGCTCCTCTCATCGGCGCAGACGCACATGGCCAAGGGCGAGACCAACGAAGCACTCATGTACTACGACGCCGCCATCGCCCGCGATCCCTCCGACTACCTGACGTTCTTCAGACGTGCCACCACCTACCTCTCCCTCGGCCGCACATCCCAAGCCGCCTCCGACTTCACCAGGGTCCTGGAGCTGCGCCCGGGTTTCGAGGGCGCCCATCTCCAGCTCGGAAAACTGAAGGCCAAGGCCGCCGATTGGGACGGCGCCAAAGAGCAGTACCTCCTGGCGAGACAGTCCGATTCCCCCAAGCTTGGCCAGCTGCTCGAGGCTCAGGGCGCCGCCACCCTAGCCGAGGCCGCGGCGGCGGCTGGAAACTGGGAGGAGTGTGTCACACAGGCTGGCGAGGCCATCTTCGTCGCCAACCGTGCCCCCCACCTGCGGGAGCTGCGCGCGAGGTGTCGCTTCGAGCGTGGCGAGGTCGAGGAGGGCATGAGCGACATGCAGCACATCCTCCAGATGCGCCCGGGTGACACCACCCCCCACATGAAGATCTCCGCCACCACGTTCTACGGGCTTGGAGACATGGAACAAGGCCTGGCCCAGATCCGGAAATGTTTGATGTCAGACCCCGATTCCAAGCCCTGCAAGAAGCTGATGAGGCGGGAGAAGAGCGTGGAGAAGACGTGGGCCAAGGTGACGAAAGCACTGGAGAAGAAGCAACCCATGTCGGCCGTCAAGCTGCTCGTTCCCGCGGGCGGAGACGCCGGCCTGATCAACGAGGTCAGAGAGCAGGTCCAAGAGCTAAAGAAGGACGGCCTCATGCCGACAAAGGCACCATCCGTTTTACTCGCGAAGCTGACCGAGTCCGCTTGCCAAGCCTACTACGAGGTTAGTATCTTCCTCCTTTGCCTAGCGAAAAGCACAATGTCTAACACGGCCCATGCCAGGCCAACGGCAAGAAAGCGAGCATATACTGCCCCGAGGCGCTGCAGCTGAACAAGGATTCGCTATACGGTCTCCTGCACAAAGCCAAGACGCAGTTGGATGCCGAGGACTTTGAGCCTTGCATCGCGACGCTCAAAAAGGCCTCGGAGGTCAGACCGGACAAGAACAACCTGATCAACCCGTTAATGCAGAAAGCCCAGGTGGCCCTCAAGCGCAGCAAGACCAAGGACTACTACAAGGTGCTCGGGGTGGCGCACGACGCGGACGAGAAGCAGATCAAGGCGGCATACCGCAAGGCGACCAAGACGTATCACCCGGACAAGGCCGTCAAGCAGGGCTTCACCAAGGAAGAGGCGGAGAAGAAAATGGCCAGCATCAACGAGGCGTACGAGGTGCTCAGCAACCCCGAGTTGCGCGAGCGCTTCGATCGCGGCGACGATCCCAACTCGCACGAGCAACAGAACCCTTTCCAGGGCAGCCCATTCGGCGGTGGCCACCCTTTCATGTTCCAACAGGGCGGCCAACAGTTCCAGTTCAAGTACGGATCGGGCGGCGGCGGCGGCGGAGGGTTTCACGGGTTCCCCTTTTGATGAGAAATCCCGCAATGTTCCTTTACTTTTTAGTTTGGTGTCTTCGGTATATGCCTGTCGACAAAATCGGGGAGGCAAACAAACGGAGTTGGAGGTGTCTGTCGTCTTTATTACTGATTCAAACCTAGACAACATCATACTTGCTTGCATACATAAACACACAATCTTTCTTCAAAATGCAATTGTTTGTGCAGGAAAGCAAAACGTGGGAGGTGTGCTATGTCATCCCTTGTTGGTGGCCTGAGATGTAACTTTTTTTTACACGTCACATAACCCTCGTGAATGATGCTCTGTACCAAGCGAAGTCGATACTGTGCCGAGATCCATCCTTCAGTGCTCTATTCCATACACACGCCGCCTTCATTCTTTGTTGCTGTAGTCGTGTTTCTCCTTTTCTCTCCGAACTGCGACCGAGATTCAGGAGCCGACCCTTCTCACGGGGGTCTAGAAGGGACAAGGGGGGGGGCGGGTCGTGTTTTGATGTCTGGGTGTACAGTGGAATCATTGCGCCAGTAAATAAAAGGGGTAATAAAAGGAGGCCCCGTTCTTAATGGCCGAACCCCCGTTCTTGCTCGTGCTCCCCAGGTCCATTCTTTCTCCTGATGCACGTGTTACTTTTCAAACGCCGAATTAGGGATGGAGAGGCGCAAAGAGAGGAAAGATGGGAAATTCTAAGTTGGAAAGCCACGGCGTAGGCCTGTACGTCCTTCTAGACACGCCCTTCCACCTAGTATCACGTTTTCCAACCGCAACCGGTGACCGTGTCAAGATTAGGTGCCAGATCAAGAAGCAGTTTTTTATGTACACTGTATTTATTAACCGGGGTCTTCCATCTTCTCTGGAGAAAGGCCGAAGCCCTCCTCCCTGTGCGCGCTACAGGAGCATTTGGTGTCGTCGCCCTAGTCGTCGCCGCCGTCATCGTCTCAGTCGGCAGGTCGAGCCGGCATAGCCGAACTCATACTCGCAGAGTAATTGTGGGCACGCAATCTCGATCTCCGAGTCCTTCACACATGGTCAGAAACAGGCCATAGCATCGCCGGGTGATGCATCGCCTTCGACCGGGCCCCGGCCTGGGTGCCATTGCGCTTATGCGCAATAGCCATCGCTCACGAGGAGGTATTGGTACGGATGAAGTAGGCCCTGTACACATAACGACGTCAGCGAAAGACTACACCTATAAGAGCGGAGCGGGGAATCTGCGCTTACTTGGAAGCCTCGTACGCGGACCAGCAAATAGCGGTGCTTGGCATCGTAGTGACGATCCGCGGCCGGACACCCTTGAAAAAGCCGCGCAAGCCCTCTCTCCGGTACAGCAGCTTGCAGCCTGCCCTGAACCCGTTCACCGACCGTAGCTCGGGGTCCGTTGCCGTGCCTCGTGTCTGTAACATGGTCTTGATAACATCCATGGGCGTGGTCAAGGCGGCTGCGAAGCCACCAGCTACAGCTCCGGCCGTGCAATGCGTAAACGGATCGTACTTCTTGTCTGGGTTCATCGCAGTTGATATGGATTCGTAGGCCAGAAATTGGAGCGCCGTGAAAGGCACCGTCATAGAAAGCGTCGTCGGATACGAGATATAGAATGCCGAAAGACCCTCGGTTCTATAGACGTATTTGGCGCAGTCGGTTATGGAGCGGTACATTTTACTCGAGTTTTGTATCTGCATACGCTGTTTGATGACTACCACGAGATGGCCGAGTCAGAACGGAGGAACCGGGAAGGGGGGGAAGGCCTAGGGAGTAGGGAGCACAAATCGTCGGTTCCAAAGACAGGGATAAATACCGTCAAAGGGGTTCATCAGTGCGTCGCTGGCAATTGTCGCGCATGCTCCGCTCGTGGCTGTGGAGTGGGACAGGTCAGCATCGGGAAGACACGAGGACAGCGAGAATGCACGAGGTGACGTACCGGCTGCCAGCGGGTGATGAGTGCCGACGTTGTTACCACCCATCAGATGCTTGACGGCTTCGTATGTGGCGAAGTACACGGCGTGTGCAGGCCCTGCCAAGACACGTCTCCGAGTTAGTAGGACGTCGAGATACCCAAGCTCGCACGACTGTAAAAGAGATGTCGGGTTCGTACCAGCTCCTATCACGACGCTCGACATTCCTCTCCAGAGATTCAGAATTCCCTCGCCGCTAGCTATGCGCATGGTACTTTGGATCATGCCTTTATACGCCGCGTTCGTCGCGGGATTTATGATCTGCATCCGGGTCTGCCCGTACATGTTGCATGTCAGTTACGTGGCCAGAAAAGAAGCGACGGGGAGGGAGGGTGAAAACCTCGGTTCGTACCTTTATGGCGTCGATAGGGTACATGACGGTGTGTTCCTGACCCAAGGATTCATTTTAGCCCACGGATAGATATCTGTCAGCGACGTCGGCCGTATCATACCGCTATGCCGGCAAAGGCCCCGGCGGCCATGTTCTGGATGAGGGAAAAGTTGGGCGGCAAGGCCTCATAGCTAGGGGAGGGTCAACATAGGCGCGTATGGGGACGAGGGGCGACGCGGGACATACTCGTAGTCCTCGACCGGCTCGGCAGTGGGCTGGGCCATTTGGGCCACAACTGTCGAGCCCTCGCCGACGGTCTGGGATCGAAGCGCCAGGGTTGCTTGAGGGGGGGACGGAAGGGCGCTGTTGGCGGAGGTGATGCAGACTAGAAGGGCGCGTGCGCGATGTGCTTCCTTCTTCCAAGTTCGCACGACGATCGGGGCGGTCAGGGCTCGGCCGGTTGCCGGTTGCCGGTTGCCAGTTGGCCGTTCGGCTGAGGACTCAGGAGGCTGGGGAGGCTGAATGCTGAAGGTGCGGAAGGCCAGTACAGAGTGCAGATGTCTCTTGCCCTTGGGGATTCCAGCTCCAAGCGAGAGGCGACAAGGCTTTGAGGAGGAAAAACTTGCCAGCTCTTCAGGTCTAGGTCTAATACGTAAGTGTGCCTTGCCTTGGATTTGATCTGATAACGGTTTTGACGCCGAGCCATCAATAAACGCCTAGTGCACCCCGGCGTAACTCTTCAACTTGTAATGCCTGGTACCTCTAAATCTTCTACTAGACAATGCACTAACGCTTTGGGGTAAGAGATGATGAGCACTTCTGTATGTACATCCCTGTATGTACTTACTCATAGGTAGTACCCCCTACCTACATACATGTAGGCACAGCGGTAGAGGATAATCTCTTAAGACAAGACAAGAACAAGACATGGATACAACAGGGAGGAACATTCTTCAGTGATAGATACATGTAGATCTTCCCTATCAGCAGATATGCATGCAGGTTACAATACGGCACTACAGCAGAATGTAGCGATATATGAGTTATGTACATCCACTTATGTTGTAGAGGCCCGACAATAGACTCGCATTCCTTTACTTGTACAAACGAAAGGCCAGATAAACTAGCCATGCAGATGTCACGCATAAGTACGGAGTATCCGCGCCGTACTGCTGTACTGCTCCACAGGTGTCTAATATCCCAGGCACGCATAATGTGCATTTACCATTACAAAGGTACATTACCACTACTGTTGTACTGCTGTACTCCACGTCTAAGTACAGGTACCTACTAGGTGCCTCAGTAGGTACCACTACCACCACCACTACCACTACCGCTCGGCGCTACGGCTGTACTGCCCGGTGGATAAGCTCGGCTGCTCGGCCAATGCAGAGAGAGGTAAACCTCCGAAACCCATCTGCAGCCGATATCGCAAAGTGTAACATCTGATACATGATGAAGGACAAAAGGTTCTTCCACATGCGATTAATTAGAGTCTCCCTGCCCTCACATGACGCCTCGTTGGTTCATGTGGGCCTGTTGGAACTGCTTCAGCATCGTCACCACTCCCGGTCCGTCGTCCTCGTCTAACGCACTGTTCTCCCTGCTGAGTCCTTTATTTGGGGGCCCTCCCCACGTCGAATCACCCAGGTGCGCCACACTCTCCTCCACGTCCGCGTCGTCTGTGTAACTCGTCGCCTGTCGTTGTAACGGGCCTCGGTTGCCTTCACCCGCTTCCGACATCTCCTCGATGGTGTCCCTCTCTCCCTGGTACGGGCCACCACGCTGTGAACGTGACCGTGGAGGCGTGGGGTTCGCCATGGCGGAAGACGAGGGCTGGTAGTGCGTGTCCAGTAACATCGACGCCATCGGAGACGGCGCCACAGCCGCCGGCCCGAACCTGGGCGTCCTTCCGGAGTGGTGCGTGTGCGCTGGTCCCCGGTTGCGCGCCGCTCCTTCGTTGTGGCGCCCCAAACGAGATGCCCGCATATCAGCCGCCAGGGTCGGCGAGGTAAGACCTGGGAATACGGGAGGGGGGTGGAACTGGTGCCGCCCGGCCGGCCCGAGCGGATGGGCGCCGGGAAGCCCACTTCTTGGGTGGTAGACATAGTTGTCCAAGAACCCGTACACCGAGGCTTGCATCTTCCCATGCTTGGTCGCGTAATAATCCTCACGTGCATCAACAACCGCGTTCCCCTGTTGGGGTCGCGTGCCTCGTGTGTCTCGTTGGAAGTCAAAGACGGCAAACGAGCACACGTAGCCGAGGCCGTCGACGTGGATAGTAAACTCGCGGAAGAAGTCCACAATCTGGTCGCTGCAGTTCGGAAGGCCCATGTAGAGTATCAAGGGCGTGGCCAGCACGCCCAGTATTTCCTCCAGGAAGATGACAATCCTCGGTTTGTAGAGCTCGGCAAATTCCATCTTGACTTCGTGACTGTGCAACCGGCCCTTCCAATAATCGGGCTCGTAGTGGGTGAACTCGATCACATCTCGCATCGCAAAGTCTGGCTTGAACACATGGTCATCCTCCGATATCATGCCCCTAGCCACAGCCCAGATGGTCGTCAGAATGGCGACGAAGGCGAAGGCGTTCATTCCAGGGAATATATCAAAGTCGACGAACATCTCGGGATCGGAGAAACCGACAATGGCGATAACGGCGATCAAGGCGCCAGCAAAGAACTGCACTGTCCGAGCCGCCGACTCCGTCTTCTTCTTTGGGAACTGGTCGATGTAGTGCTTGGCGTAAGGATACGATACGTTCAAGCGCTCTTCGAAGATGTGCGGCAGCTCGTTGAACT
This sequence comes from Xylariaceae sp. FL0594, assembly GCA_022385605.1. NCBI lineage: Eukaryota > Fungi > Ascomycota > Sordariomycetes > Xylariales > Xylariaceae > Xylariaceae sp. FL0594. The sequence goes on from MU281007.1 coordinate 13,549, forward strand.
CGCGGAACTTCCACCTCGCAAGTGGCGTGTACTGGCGCGCTCCGATCGAAGACGTGTTCGTCTTGAACTCCTGTGATCAAGCGTCAGGGCAACGGTCCCGCGCCCTGCATGCGAGGGAAGGCTTACATTGTAGTAGGTAAATATGAAGTCGATTAACAAGCCGGCTGCTAAGAAGGGAGCGAATATCAGGTTCATTGCCGCCGCGAACCTGAATCGTGTTCGCATCTGGCGGCTCAGTTCACCCCGGTGATCCGACTTTAGCACTCGTTTGTGAACCTGGCCACTCTCGTTGAAAATGAGCTCCAAGACGCCGAATTTCACAGTCCACTCGAGCGTCTTCGAGAAGATCTGCTTGTGACTCAGAAACGGGATAGGCGCGGTGAGATTGAGGATGTCCTTGTTGAAGAGTGCGATGATGTAGTTCTCGCGCCTCATCAGCCGGTTGGCTATGTCGTGCGCGTCCAGGCGCTCCTTCGACTGGCTGGCTATATCACGGCCGAGCTGCGTAGATAGAAATTTGCGCTGGGAGGGCGTGATGTTGGTTGCCGTCTTGACGTTCTGGTCCCGGAGGCTGGTGATCTTAGACACGACGTCCTGCCACGAGACAGTCTGCATGTCCTCCTCAGGGATCTCGAGTAGATGGACGTAAAAGTCACGGATATGCATCAGCCGCGGCATATCCAGGACCCACTGGATCAGCTTCCATACGAAATAGAAACTACACAGCCAGAGACTCAAATTCCAGATGCCCCACATATTCTTTGTGCACTGCGGTATGACGATCTCCGGTAGGCTTTTGCTTTGCCTGATCTTGCCGTAGTCGATGCACTGGGTCAGAAACGTGAGGAGGCTGGCCACGAAGGCGACCTTGCTGCGATGATATCAGTCTTCCGTAGGCCATGAGCGGGCACAGGGGGATTCCACCGTGGAAGGAACATACAGCAAGTGCAGTAGCCTATCCAGGACAATGCACCAAAGGCCAGCCCCCAGATAATAATCGTACACATCTCGGATGAAGACGTCGAGATTAGAGACGTTAGCCCATCTGAACATGGCCTTATCCTTGGGAGTAGCGGCAAGCCCGGGCCGCTTGAGGGGAATGCCCTGGCTTCGGCGGTCTGACACGGAGCGAGAGTCGTCGTCGTCTGGATGTAGCCTCTGATGAGCTTGCGCAGTCTCCCACTGCGCCTGTATCCGTCTCCGGTTCGACTGAGCGGCGCCGGCGGGACGACGGGGCTGACGAGAGGCCGTCACCGGTGCCTTGCCCTTAGGGCTATTGTCTGGATTTAGTCCCTCCACCAGAAGCGAGGCGGGGACATCGTTATTGCCATCATCTTCGCCTGCGGGCCATCTCGCCTCGTTTCCCTGTCTCGAGTGACCAAAGCCCCCGGCGCGCAGGCGTGCGGCAGGCTCGATGGGGCTCCTGGTAGATATTCGGCTATCGTCGAGGGCGAGACGTTCAGCGTCGGCGAGGTCATCGTGGTGGAAATCATGGGCCAGGTTTTCCTCGTCTACGTCCAGGGGCGGCTGGCTCTCATGTTCGGTGTGGCCAAGAGGCGGCCTGTATTGGCCTCGATGATCCGCGTTAGCTGCAAGGCGCGAAAGGAGATCCGGCATGACGATAGTGGATTCGGCCTGGACCCGATCAGTAGTTTGCGAGATCAACGAGTGCTTAGCATCAGACGCATAGACAATGGAGGGCAGAGGAGACGGTAGCGAAGACACGGTCCCCACGGCAGAATCAGGTAGGAAACAGACTGCAAATTATATTGTACAATGACAAGACCCTGACGTATACAGTGGTCTTTCTCTTTTTCAAGTGCACAAGACCACTATGCCGTAGTTATCAGATGCTCTCCAGGATTCCTGTAGGCAACCAATGCCTGCACTGCTGTAATAGATGAGTGAACAGTTGCTGGGAAGCACGATCGATACAACTCCAAGAATGTTCAGCCGTCTGGGGTTCCCAGTAGGTAAGCTGTAGGCATAAACGGTAAGCATGTGTTTCTGTTCAGATGACCACCTGAAGTCAAGGCAACTGCATCATCTGCCTGTTGTACAGAAGAGAAGCATCGTCCCAGTAAGAAGTATATGTATTTATGAGGTAGGTAAAGATATGGATGGTATGATGGAAGGCATGATGGATGGTCGGTCCCAGGTCTTAGGTACATGTCATCTAGATAACATACGGGATTTACATAATGTAGTCTACTATGTACATCTGCATGTATGTATGTAGTCCCCAGGGCAGTTGTAGGTACCTTATGTACATATACGTTAGGTATATAGGTAGTACCTGTACGTATCTACTTGTAAGTACATGCACAGCAGTACTCACAAACATCACAAGGCCACTGTCCATCCACGTGACCAAATTTTTCCTCTTGTCAAGAGGGAAGGTTGGCTCTCATAACTCATTATCAAGTACACTGTACGGCGTACACAATGTAAATTACTCCTCCCATACACAGTAGGTAAGTACTCAGTATCCACATCTACATCCTAGCTGTACTCGCAGTATGTTAGGTACCTACCTAGTCTAGATGTAACAGTGGCTGTATGAATAAGTATGAATAGATCACGGCTGAAACAGTCACGTCTCTGTGCCTAGATCATGGGATATTAGCTTGGACTACCAGGTCATGTTGCGAGCTTCCGGTTTGGCCTTATAGCTTAAACCCCCACCAGAACGTGGAGAAGAGGAGAGCGATGGCATCCACGGCTTCCAACGGCTTGGGACTCCTACAAGACCAGGCCTTGGACGCTGGATGGCCGGGCCCAACGTCGCAGGGCCTGCACTTCAGCCCGGGCATGTCCAGCAAAGCGACAAATCCACTCTCGTCCAAAGTCACCGCCGTGCTCTCGTCCGTATATGCCGACGCGGAACTCCGCCAGGCCTTATCGTTACTGGACGAGCGAGGAGTAGGCAGCAGTTCTCATACCCGCCGCCAGCTTCGTCTAGACGTCCAGAAGGAGGTCATCGAGACCAATGGCCAGATTATCTCCGAATTTGGCCGAGTAGCAGAGGTGAGTCGGCAGCTGACCAGCCACGCTCCCAACGCCTTAGATTAACAGCCGACAGCAACTTCGCCGCATCGGCACCACCATTGGCAGGCTGAACAGGAGCTACCAAGAGATGAGAAGCCATGTTGCGACTGCTCACGAGGCCACAGCATCTACGATCGAAGAAGCTTCCGTTCTCATAGCCGAGAAGAACAACGTGGAGACGAGACAAAAGCTGTTAAAGGCATTCCGGGAACATTTCGTGCTGACTGACGATGAGATCGCCACCTTGAGCCTCATGTCTGAGCCTGTTGACGACCAGTTCTTCCTCGTCTTGGCCAAGGCAAAGCGCATGCGGAAGGACTGCGAGGTCCTGCTCGGCTTCGAGGACCAGACCCTGGGCCTAGACGTCATGGACCGGACTTCCAAGAACCTAGACCTTGCTTTTCAGAAGCTATATCGCTGGACCCAGAAAGAGTTCAAGACACTCAACCTCGAGAACCCGCAAATCAACTCCTCCATCCGACGCGCGCTCCGTGTACTGGCAGAGCGGCCTTCTCTGTTCCAGAGCTGCCTAGACTTCTTTGCCAGTGCGCGCCAACAGATTCTGTCCGACTCTTTCTATCTCGCCTTGACAGGAACTTCGGCGTCCGGCACCAAAGACTCGTCGGTGAAGCCGATCGAGCTGGCTGCCCATGATCCGCTCCGCTACGTTGGTGACATGCTCGCGTGGGCGCACTCGGCTACGGTGAGCGAACGCGAGGCCCTCGAAGTCCTTTTCGTCACCGACGGGAACGAGATTGCCAAAGGAATCCAGGAGGGGCGAGACAATGAGCTGTGGCTTCGCATGGCCGATGATGACGATGACGAGGATGGCCCGCCCGAGTTCGACGCAGTCAAGTCCCTAAACGAGCTCGTTGACCGAGACGTGTCTGGCGCTGCCCGTCTTCTGCGGCAGCGCATCGAGCAGGTGATCCAAGCCAACGAGGACACCATCTTGGCCTACAAGCTGGCAAACCTGCTGGGCTTCTACAAGTTCACCTTTTCCCGGCTGTTGGGTGACCAGAAGGCCGATTCCGTGCTACTGCAGTCCATGGCAAGCCTTGAGTCCGAGGCGTTAAGGCAATTTCGCTCGCTGATGCGCGACTACATTGCCACACTGCAAGGCGAGTTCCAACACCCCCCCGCAGACCTGGGCCCCCCCGACTTCCTCCAGGAGGCTCTGGGCCAGCTGTCAGCCATCCTGCGGACTTACGAGACCTCGCTCGCCTCGTCCGCCTCCCCGAGCGGCCTGGGCGAAGGGACAGACGACGACGACTTCGAGTCCGTACTTGCCGAGTCGTTCGACCCCTTCCTCGCCGGGTGTGAGAATATGGCATGCACAATGCGAGCGCCGTCCAGCTCCATCTTCCTTCTGAACTGCCTCCTTGCCGCCCGGTCCACGCTCGAACCCTATTCCCAATTCACCTCCATTCGGCTCTCGAGCCTCCGCGCCACAGCGGACGAGCACGTGGCCAAATTGGTAGAGTCGCAGTATTCGTTTCTGGTGGCGGAATCGTCCCTCTCGCCTCTTTTCTCGGCTTTGAGCCCACTCCGCGTGGACTCGCCGCAAGATATCGCCAAAGTAGCGACGCTCCGGCCGGTACAGCCGGAGGCACTATCCCGCGCACGCCAATGTCTCGACGACTTCCTCCCGTCGGCCATCATGGACGCGCTGGAGAATGTGAAGCAGCTCCAAGACTCGCGGCTCGCGCGCCATGTCACAGAGGAAGCAGCCGAGCGATTTTGCGCCGAGTTTGAGCATGTGGAGGAGCTGCTCGTCCTCGCCGACGACGCGAATGTGGGCGGAGAGGTGCAAGGCGATACAGTTGGCGAGCCAAGCTTACGAGCACTGTTCCCGCGAACAACGGGCGAAATCAGAGTTTTGTTGTCGTGATGTAAATATCATGTGTCTATGGCAAATCATATGAGTTGAATACAAATAACTAAGCTAGTACGTTGTGTTGTTTCCGTCCATGCACTGAATGTTAGACCGAACCTGGTCACTCACATGCCCGATCCGTGGAGAAATACAAACAAGAGAAAAGAAAGAAAGACCGCGGGACCTTTGCGGCTCTCTCCGTGGCCCGAGCAGATGCCTAGGAATGATACATGGCGCCCTGTTGCCCTGGCCATCAACTGCCGGGCCATCCCATTATCCCATTCTCCTATCGATGATAGCTGATAGCTGATAGCTGATAGCTGATAGCTGATAGCTGATAGCTGATAGCTGATAGCTGATAGCTGATAGCTGATAGCTGATAGCTGATAGCTGCAGAGGCAGCCCAAGTCGTTGGCATGAAATCAGGCCGCTTTTGGCTCACATTGAACCGCAGGGGTGGGTGCGGGCGGGTCGTCGCCGCGTGAACGCTTGGCGGGTGACTCTTGCTGGCTTGACCGTCTGGGTCTCTTGCTCGCAGTGTCCCCGACGCCGGTTTGTGAGAGCATATTCAACGCTGATACAAGACGCCTGCGGGCCGCGTCCTCCCGCTCGCTACTGTGGGCGCCGGCACGGTAGAACTGCGTGACGATGGACACAATAGCGTGGTAACATTCATAGATGAGGATACGTGTTTGGGCATTGTCCGGGTCTTCGATGATGTCGTCGAAGTCGTTGCCGTCCCCCTGTCTTTCTTTCTGGGCGTGATACTTCCCCTCTACCTCTACATTCTCATTCTCTTTAGCGTCTTCTAGACTGGGCTTCCAATCTCCTTTGGTCTCCGCACCAGATCCGTCTTGCCCGGTGTGAAAGCCGCGCTCAAACGCCGGCGCGGAACGAGAGAAGCCGGGAGCAAATAGCGGATCGCCAAATATGCAGTTGCTCCAATCTTGCAGTCCCGTGATTCTCATTGCTTGTTTGTCTCCTTCTGGCTTCACTGGCGAACCACCGGCGGCGTTCGCGGGAGATTCGTTGGGGTCAGTCTTGGCTACGCCCCCTTCCCGCCCGCCTCTTTCATCTCCTGGTGGCGCTGCTTCTTGGGTCCCCGCTCTCGTCACAAATACCACGTCGTCGTCGTCAGCGTCGTACGCCACGAGCCGGGGGGTAGTGACGGCGTCCAGTAGATGGCCATACTTGCGAAAAGTCCTCCGCACCAACTCGTAACTGATTGTGACGGCCAAGTCCTCGCCATCCCTGAGTATTCCTTCGAGGAGCAGGTGGAAAGTCTTCCGCCAACTATACATGCCATCGTTGTCTAAGCCCGGGTCTGGCGCTTCCTCCGTAGCACCGCCCACGTTCAGAAACGGGCCGAGTACCACCGCGACGAGACCGAACTTTCTATCGGGCGCAACAGCGCGAGCGAGTCGGCGTAGCATGCGGCCCTTTTGGAAGTCCAGGTAGCCTCGTTCCTCGATTGTCGGTGGGTGCTCGAGGGACGAAATCGGCCTGCCCGGCGTCGGCTCAAAAAGATTGTAGGCCGGGCCGGACTCGGTCGGGAGGGAAGAGTGTTCGACTAGTGTTGGTAGGTAGCTGCGTATCGACTTCACGACTGAATGCCACTTATCGGACCCGTTACCAGGTCGATCCTTGGTCAACCACTCGACCACGGCCCTCTCCGACCGGATGATCCATCGCTCTGAACGGAGCAGCTTTCCCGGTGACAGTAATACGTGTAGCATAAGCGTCCTCCCGTCGCCCAGCTTCACTTCAAACAAGCTGGCCGGCTTCTGGCTGTGGAACACGGAAACAGCGTCTACCTTAACGCCGGGCAGGGCTTGCTCCACAAGAGTGGACACTACAACGACCTGTCGGTGCCGGGACATTGGTGCAACTGAGGTGAGTGGGCCTAGCTGTGTAACGAAGGAGGGATAGTGACGGGAATGCCACGGCTGTCTTGTATTACATGAAACGCTGGCTGGGTCTCTTTCTGGCTGGCAGAACGGGAGGATAGCTGGGCTAGGCTTGTTGGTGATATGATGGCAGAGAAATGGGACACGGGCGGCGTTGTCGACAACGCAGGGTCCTGGGGCAGTAGCCTGTCCGGTCGTTGCTGCACTGGGTTGCATGATTCGCATTGTGCCTTCCAATTGGACTGGAGATTGCGAAGGCAGGGAGGATCCCTGCCTCCGCACAGGGGAACTTGCAGGCCCGGCAGACGACTACTTCGCAAAACTGGCGTCTAAAAAGAGGCAGGAACTACGATGGACACTACCTCTGAGACGAAGCCTTGACAATCGGTTGCTCGTACGTCTTCCCCGTGGGCCTGCCTCTGAACGAACATGAACAACACAGTCGATATCTAAGAAGCCAGATGGACAGATGCCGCAACGAACCAACAACAACATAAACAGGCGGAGAGGGCTGAAGAGCCTCCCCCAACAGCTACGCCAAAGGCTCGGGGCGGACAGCCGTTAACATGTATCATTGCGGCCGACATGGAGCCACATGATGCCCAGCACGTGGTTGATTAGAATGGCAGTCTACAGCATAAACACGACGGGTTCGGCAAGCGCCTAGAGAAGTCGGCTCAGATAAGGCAATGGGGCAAAGGGCCGGTTGGGCTGGGAGTGGACTGGGCTGACCAGCTGGCACAGAGTCGCTTGTTGGACGAATGAGACCCGTGACTATGTGACGGAGTGGCGGACAAGGACCGGTTGGAATACCTGCCCAGGCATCAGCTTCCTAGACAGTTTTGGCGCCGCGTGGACGTTCCACCTAACATGTCCCGGGCAAACCCCAACTACTATACACATATAGGCTCGCTTGCTTGCGACTCGCGACGGAGACCCGGACGAGAGCCATGGTTGGGGGTGGTTATGAGCCTCGAGTCGGGCGTCAGAAAGCTTTACTTGAGAGCAGAGACGATCCCAGGGCAGTGGGCAAAGGAGAACAGTCGGGCTGGGGAAATTTAGAATAAGGGGAGAGACACGATCCTGCGCCCCTGCCAAGACGTCAGAGGAATAGTTCTGCAAGGCCAATCTCGGTGCAACCACAGCTGTAGCGACAGTAGACTGAACGTATCTAGTCATGCAGGTAGTATGCTGTATTCCTGTACCGCTGTATTCCGTGCCAGCAGCCAGGGAGATGAGCGGATTCACGATGGGGTGACTCAGAAGCGAGCATGCCTGGTATAAGACACACACACACACACACACACACACACGTACAAATACCATAGAGCATACGTGTGTGTATATAGGCAACCTCAGTCCGGTCCAGACGAGATGGCGTGTTGTCTGGGAGAAGGAGTGACGATGGAATACAGCATACTATCTAGTAGCGGAGGTTTAGCAAATCGGCTGCGTCAAATAAGCGAGTCGGAGATTTTATCATTGGTCCACGGTAAGCGAGACTGCGCAGAATTGGGACAGCCTTCCGAGAGCATTCATGGTTTGCCAAGCATTCCTAGGTGCAATCAAGTACCCAAGTATCGCCCCCGGCCGCTAAGATTAAGGCTAGGTACATAATGTACTTAGGTTAGGGGTTCGAACTTCGAAATACGCGTGCTGGGGTAGATTGTCGGCCCGTTGCGCCAACCTCTAGGTCTCACTTCCACCGGAATCATCGATACGCCCATCACCCTCTAGGTTGTAACCTACTGTTAGTACTTGTACGCACACAATATAGGCCCCAACAAATACAGAATACAGTGCATTACCGAGGTACCTGGTAGGCAGTTGCAAAAGATTGGATGCTCCGAAAAGGCCGAGTAGAAGACCAATGAAACGCAACCTGTAGCGACGATATCCTACGTCTCGTTAACTCGATAAATTCGTCACTGTGGGGCTCAGTCGCTGCCTCGCCGTTGTATCTTATGCAGCGTAGCCTCGTGGTCCCTTTGTGATTGCCAGGTACCCCTAGGCAGATGAGACTCAGGGGTTTGTCATGTACCAAAGGTCCAAGGTGGCAACGTGACATACCTTGCTATCTGTCATGTGCCTCATTCTACTGTCTGCTCTGCGCCTTTGTATCCTTCTTCCTCATTAGCCTTTTCGCCCTCTGCCTCAATCGACGACTTTTCCGGCCCACCAAGCCCGAACCCCCGCTTAGACGCCAAGGAATAGAGCTCGTGGATATTGTATTTTTTCATGGCCTCCCAGTCACGGCCGACAACACTCATACCGCAGAAGGTCTGGGTAGGTAAATAGGTTAGCGATGTAGGGGTGCATAGGGCTCCTTGTTCGTGACGCACCTGAAATATCTCTATTATGATGACTTTGTCCGGCGTTTTCAAGTCGACCTTGTGCCGGGTTGAGATCATCTTGGCGACCTTATCTATTACCTGGCTGCGATTCAACGTCGTATGGGCTCGTATCGTCGGCCGTATTGCATACTACTTGTAAAGAATCGGGTCAGTCGGTGCCTCGAATCGGGGAATTAGTACGGACCGAACACGCTCCGCCTTCGTCGACAGCTGCCGGCTCTTCCTCGTTCTTGGCTAATTGAAAGTGCTCGGGCAAAATCTTCTCAACCAGCTCTTCCAGTCCCTTCTCGGTAGCCTTGGCCGTGTAAGAAATGGGCGTAAGCTTGTTGATGAACCGCGAGCGCCACTGGCTTCTTTCGGCCGCGATCGAGGCATCTCGACAAATCTCATGCACCAAGCGAAGGGAATCCACGGGGGGCCGCGTGCGCATGAAGAGGACACAGTCCACATTCATGCGGAGGAGATCGAACGAGCCGCCTTTGGGTTTGTTCGCCGGCTTCAATGCTGCAATCTCCTTCTCGATGGCGGCCTCGATGTCCTCGGGCTCCTGACCTGCAGCGCCCGATCCACCGTCATGGCCACCGCCACCGTCGTTGCCACCGACACCGGCGTCCATGCCGAATAGCCTTTGGCCGTACTGTGGTTCCTATAGTTTAGAACACCAGGCCATCCCGTTGTATGGAGATCTGAGGTGAGGTCGGGGGAGGAAGATGGGAGGGAGCTTGACACACCTCGTCGCATATGGACAGTATCTCGTCTGCAGCTCTCATTTCCTTCTGTCGCTGACAGGTAATCCAGAAGCCGGCGTCCCCGACCTCGAGGGCCCGGCCCTTCACGGCAGCAAGCTTGGCCTTGTGGCTCGGCGTCATCCATCTCCCCTGATTGCCGCCCTGTATTGCAAAGATGAGCTGTGTAGACATGTAACTGGATGTTTGGAATCTTCCAACTTACCTTGCTTCTCTTGGCGCTGGCCAGCTGGGCACCTTCCGAGACGTTACGCTTTCTCTTCCCCTTGGTATCCATGGCCGCCCTCCGTACGTATCAAATTATACGGTGATACTAAGATGAAACTGCTTACTGCATACTGCGCATCGGAGTAATGAATGTATTTGTGTAGGTGCACGGAGTAGACTGTAAGGTTTATATGTAGTTAAATACGTGCAGCCAGTTATCTGATTGTATTATGTAAACATGACTCTTGGCATCTCCTTTCATTTTAAGCAATTGTCTGGATAGATGCATAATCGTGTACCGAAGTACAGTAATTGCGATAACATCAATTACATACATCCACTACAGCTGTACTAGGTACTAAGTACCTACTTAGGTTAACCTGCCCTGTACACCATACACTCATTGAGAACAGCTTACTGTGGTAGGTAACAGGTTAGACAGAAATGGAGGGATGGCTTGATAAATATCAAGAACAAGAAATAAGGTGCGTTGTCACGCACAGAGCGCCACGACGAGCAAGTGAAGTCGCCTTGCGCAGGTTCTATCTGTGCATTGACAACAGATGTTAACCCACTCCTTGCTACTGTTGTCCAATGTGCACGAACGAGCAGGACAGTCTAGATAAGGTACCTACATGTATGTTACTGTATCGCGGGTTGAGTTTAGGTAGGTGCCTTGCTAGGCCCAGAGAAGGCCAAGAATGCGTAAATCACGGGCCCCGATCTCTAAATGCGAATGCACCAAGTCTACAAGCGATCAACGCCGCCGCCGCCATGCCATTTTTTCACCGTCACTACTGCGTTCCCAGATGCGCTGTTCCGGGTCCCTGCAGGTACCGATTAAAATGTACTTTCTTCTTCGAAAATTGGTACATTATCCGCATACTTGCGGATGTTGCTGATGACGGAATCCTCAATCTGGTCCCCCTTCCCCGCCGCAACTCTCAATAATAGCTCGTTCAGTGTCTGCCGGCCCAGGATATCGACGTGGTCTGCCGTATTCGGCCCGCCACGAGCGGTAAACCGTTCGGGTTCATGCGGCATTTCGATGACCTTGATCCTCACACCTGCCGGGTTGTATCGCTTTATGCGCCATCCCTTAGAGCACATGTACCCGGTGCTCAGGAGGTTGACAGTCCCGTCGCCCTCGCCCATGATCACACCGTGGTCGATCTCGTCGACAATCAGGCTCGTATCGATAGTAATGTTGAGCTTCGTGGCATTGGGAAGATCGGGTGGCCGGTAGTAGTAGCCCCGCTCTGTGGGCTTGCCCACGCCGTAAAAGCAGTAGACCTTGAGGTTTGGTGCTAACGGAAGCCGTGTCTCCAGTGGGTTGATCCACTTCCGTCGTTGCAACTCGTTGGCCTCCACCTCGGCTCGCGTGTGCGCCACCCCGTGGGAGTAGCTACGGAGGACGTGGTCCCTGTACCAGTCGTCGCTGGTATTCAGCAAGTACTCCATCGCCTTGGACACAGTGAGGTTAGTCTCCGGTGTAGTCCAATTTGCGCCTGCCCGGAAATTTAAAAACGACCCGAACGAGCGAGCTTGGCCAGGCTGGTCGTCGGGCGCCCACGTGAGATTGCCCCAGACCGCGTCCCCGCCCATGGGGAGCATGGAGGAGATGCCCGGCATGGCACGGAAAATCTCTGCTCGCTCCTCCTTGTTGAGGAACTTCTCCAGGCCGTAGACCGCAAAGGAGTTCAGCTGCGCCGTGTCTCTCATCTCGCCCGACAGCACAGCTGTGACGTCCTTTGCGGCGCCAAGCATGCAGCCACTGATGTTGATCCACGCTTCTACGTGGCGGTCGACCCAGTCGTCGCCCCCCCTACCGCCCAGCGGGGACGCGACCCAGTGGAAGAAATAGAAAGCAACCTGCGAGCCCATGCTGTGCGAAGCGAGGACCACCTTCTTGCCCGATATTTCCTGCGCCATCTCGATGTGGTTCTTTAACCGGGTGAAGTACTGGTCTCGGACTTCGAGGTTCTCGTACGATAACCGCCAGTCGTACGCAGCCGTGAAGGCATTGGTCGGGTCGTAGCCAAGTGATGCAAGGTTCTCAAATATCTTGTTCCAGATCCAGTACCCTGTAATGAAGAAGTCGGTGGCGTCAAAGCCCTGCGCTGCCCGCAGCTTGAGCCCGGGAGGGTCCAGCCCCGTCCTCTTGTCCAGCATGATGTGTTGTTTCCATACGTCCTTGTCGGACAACAAGGCCCTCATCATGGTCCAGCTGCCCCACAGCCGCTTGCGAAAGTAGGGGCGCGAGGCGTTCCCGGTACCCCATGACTCCAACCCCGTAGATATGACACCGGGTATCATGATGATCGGGTGGTGGACGGCGAGGCCCTCGGCCCTAGCCTTTATGCCCACAGAGAAGGAATCGGAACTCTCTAAGAAGAAGTCGCGGTTTCCCTTTAGCCACCAGTCAGCACTTAGTCTAGGAGTATGGGCCACACACATGGTCTGGAGACTTGAACACGCACTACCAGTTCTTTCATGTCCGTTACAAGACCGGCAGGCAGGACGTCTAGGAGGCTATCCATGCTCAGCTCCCCAAGCTCGGGGAATTCGATGAGATCGCTGCTCTGGGCAAGAAACCCTGCGGCGATCAGCCCGAAAAGACTCCCCAATAGAAATATAAGTGTACTCCTCCGTTTGCGCGTGGGAGGTTTGTCGTGGTGGTGCACGATCTTGACTCTGTCACCTGGCTTCGCTGGACTCGACTCGAGCGATATCTTGGTGGGAGACGAGGTGGAGGGCGATGGCGAGGGCGAGGGTGGTTCAGCACCGACTGCACGGCGGCGAAGCTTAGAAGCCATTTAGGGTATTCTACATGTCAAAAAAGGAGAGTAATGATACAGGGCCAAGGATGGAGCGGACAGGGTCATGCCAGGTAACGGGTCAAGTCCGAATAATTAGCTGTAGGAACGGCCGTCGGCCGAGGCGAACGGGGGACGCGCCCACAGGAAAGGTAAAAAAGAACCGATTATGCAAACGAGAAGGTGCGATGATTAAACTTTTAGCTGTACAGCAGTACTATATTTTCTATTTTTCCAGACAGTGGTGTACTTTGTAAAGTGCTGGGAAGAATGTTGGTACATGTAAGTACCTCAGATGTGTAAAACCGATACCTCTGCAGTACCGCTACTATTCTTCACCCTGCGACACGTGGGTGACAGTAGCTGTCTGCAGCAGATGGATGTATCTATTATATGGACACAGTGTTGAGTACAGTGAGTCGCCGAAAAATCGACCCCAAATTCAATTCACTTACAGTTAATATGTACATATATGTACTGCTGTACTGCTGTTAGCCTGTACGGAGTACGGATAGTGCAAGGATCGAACAGGGCTGAGTTCTAATGTACATACTCTAATAAAGAGAGCTACAATATAAACACCTATTACTTTCTTACAAGAGCATCTATTGCTTTATTTGGCCTAGCAAGAGCTAGCAACTAAAAAATAGAACAAATACATTCTCTACTTAATTTATCTGCACTATAAACTTTATTTTCCTTTTAACTACTTACTTTTTACCTATTAAACTGTTTATATATGTATATATATATATATATATATATAGTTTTTTAGCGTTTTTAACATTTTCTATTTAATTAACTAAACTGCTAATTATACTTAAATTATAGTCTTTTTAACAACTTTGTTGCTATATCTTTATGTCACAACCCGACAAAAGGACCAACGAACTCAGCCCGGAGGGGTAGGAGGACTTATGCGACCCGACAGCAGACCACACAACCAACATAGGAATT
>MU281008.1:0-27073 GCA_022385605.1 Xylariaceae sp. FL0594
ATGTATTATTAGAAGAATTCCTACGTACGTAGCTTTAGCTTAGGTACCACGCCATAGCCCCTAGGGCTCCATGCGTGTAATGAGAGAAAAAAAAAGGAAAAAAAAAAAAAGTAGTTTCCTTTTTCTTCCTGATACTTTGCGAAGCGCCTCCGGCTGCGTCTAGACCCGCAGGCGGTTTTTTTTTCTCCTGGGGCGTCGTAGTCTTCGCGGTCTTTGCTGCCTTGGCTTCCCTTGTCTGTAGGAGGGAGCAGGACGCGGCTATATGCCCAGAGCCTCCGCAGTATCTGCAAAGACCGAGTCGCGTGCGTCTCTCCTTCTCCTCCGCGGTGAGTGGGCCCCGAGGCCCTGTTGTAGCGACACGGTCGAGCTGCATCGGGTCTCCCGCGTCAGTGCTGCCGCTAAGGCCGCTGGTCGCGGGGGCCGGCGTGGTCGGCGTGGTCGGCGTAAGGCGGCCTGAGTTGCGGTTGAGGCGGAAGTCTCGGTCTGCGATATTATTCGCTAGGGTCCGCAACAGTTCAATCCATCGCTCAGCCTCGTCGTTCGGCGGGCGATATGCCTACGAGATGAGGGCGTCCTGCAGTCTCGAGTTAACCTTGGCTTTGAGAGCTTCGACCCGCTACTGCGAGATAAAGGCCGAGAAAGAGGTGTTGCCCTGTAGTAGCTTCTCAAAGTCCCGAACCGCCTCCGAGTAGACGTCGACTACTTCATAGCAAGGGGTCAGGACTTTGAAAATGTCGGTATAGTCTGCCCATCCCTCCGGCCACTACGTAGCATCGAAGGGGTTGTCTGCGACTAGTACAGCCTTCTCGCGAATTCGCGTAAAGGCGGCGCCGCCTAGGCGAGAGCATGTATATACAATCCGGGACATCGGGTCAGGAAAACACTGCCGGTCCATGGCAAATTTTAGGGAGACCAGGGTGCGCCAGTTAGTATACTCTTCCTGTCTAGTAGCAGACTCAGCGAAGAAACACCGCTCTCGCAGGTCAACTTACGGGTAGGCTCGATGGCGGTCAGCAAGTGGCTCACGTTTGGGCATGTTTTGTTCAGCCCCGTTCGAGAAGAGCTTGTCAATGACGACAGCTCGCTCAAGTGTCAGTCGATCCTAGTCCTAGACGGACTAGGCAACGACGACTGGTCTTTCTATGCTGCGGAGACATATCCAGCTGCAAACTTCTTTAACCTCTCTCCTCGCGCGCCGCTGCCGAAGACACACCAGGCCAATGCTTCTTTTCCCCTATCGCCCCCGAACCACCACCAGATCCAATTTACTTCCCATGCCGATAAGTTCCCCTTTGGTCCGGACAGCTTCACCGCCATTGTTTTCCGATTCCCGTCGGCAGCACCAGAGGCCCACTACCGCAACATCATCTCGGAGGCCGAACGCGTTTTGAAACCTGGAGGATTCATTGAATTGTCTGTGCTTGACGTCGACTTGAACAGCATGGGCAACCGAACTCGACGCGCCGTCCGACGCTTTAAGGAGCGGGTCAGCGAGCAAAACCCCGACTTCAACCTTAGTAGCACTGTCGACCTGATCCTGCGGTTACTTGGGAAAAAGGGCTTCAGCGATATTAAGACATGTCGCGTGGGCGTGCCAGTTGCGAGCTCGATCGGCAACACTCGCAGCAAGGATGGCAAGAAAGACGAGCGGAGTCTGGCGGAGATGATGAACGATAACACCGAACTAGGCGACGAGAATATCACGAACATGGTCTCCAAGGTTGGGCGGTGGTGGTACAACCGATGCTATGAGGTCCCGACGGGCATGGCCAAGAGCATCTGGAACGACCGCGCTCTGCTCACCGAGTGCGAAGAATGGGGCACTAGTTTGAAGCTGATGGTATGTTACGCAAGAGTACCTGAAACTAGAGGACGTGTTGCGAGCAACTAGAGGAGGCTTTCGCAGTTGATCAATATAAGACCTTTGTTGCTACGTTTCTTCTACTTTGACTTTTTCCCTCTTCTCTTCATCTTTTTCAAGTTTTGGCCACCATGGACACACTGTCGCCTTCGACTCTTTAAGAATATACATTGGACAAGGATTCGATTAGCGCTTAGTCGGCACTTAGACGTGCTCAAGGACGAAGTGAGACCTCCCGAGCTGTATCTTGGGAACCGGATAGACGACACAGAACTCTAACTCAATTCGCCTCGAACTCTTTCGTGCGCGAAGCCCAGCAAGCTGTGTCATGCTACGAAAGCGTCGTCCCAATATTACAGCAGCCCCCGTCTCTAGCGCCATACATATAGGTAAGTTTCTGTCCGGTATATAATGAATTTAGAGGCAGCCATGACTATTCTTGTCGCTGAGTGTGCGTTTAGGACTGTCTGTCATTTTTGGATCAACCCCCTAAGAACTCGTACAGAACCCAATCTGTCACTCGTGCTAGCTTATGTCCGTTTCTGGGCTCTACATTCAATGTCTTCTGCTATCCACGAAATTGTTATCAAGTTTGGCTTGCAATGTGTCGATTCTGATCGTATTCAGAAAATTTTTACTTTTATTTCGAGCGGCCGTGCGGTCTCTTCAACCGAGATCTTTTTCTCAGGCCGGAATCTACACCTTGCAACCAAGACTTAGGCTCAGGCGGGACTATACATATCTTTAACGAGATCACGCGCTTCAACAACTTTAGAAGAGCGCTGGACGGGGACGCATTAGTCGCCGGCGACTCGACCGTACCGATTCAAGGTTACGGCGAAGTTGACATCAAAGTTCAAGGACCCAAGGGGCCTGTATTGATCAGACTGAGTGATGTGGTATATTGCCCAGGATTCTCGACGAACGTGGTGTCAGTGAGACAACTACGGCGTCAAGGCTACTGGCGGGATATGAAGCCGACCCCAACCCAGTTAAGACTACGAGTAAACGACGAGATTGTTTGCCGTCTCCAAGACCGCTACGGGCAGAGCGTGATCGAGTATCTACCTCTCAGCCTAGACAGGGCGGTGTTTCACGCGCGGCGTGAGCGGTTCACTAGCTATACAGAACGCAGGCCGTCGGCAGCAGACATGATGAAGTGGCGTCTCCGACTAGGTCATCCAGGACCTGAGGCACTCAGAAGAATTGCTCAGCAAGCGGAGGGAGTCAAAATCAACAAATCCCGCCAAACGGATATTACGATTACAGACTGCGAAGCGTGTGCTTTGGCCAAGATTAAGCGTCAAGTCAGACGAACCCCAAGGTTCCGCCCAGAACGGCCGGGGATCAGGATCGCCATCGATCTCCACGACTTCAAGAAGACTACGTACTCCAACACATCGTGCATGCTGGCAACAGATCGATACTCAGGATACACTTGGGATCACTACTTCAAGGATCGGAAGACACCTAGTATGCTGGAAGCAATCATCAGATTGATCCGACATATCCAAAACCTATACAACGTCAAGGTTGAAGTCACCGAATGCGACAACGAGACCCTACAGCATGAGACAGCGGATGAGGCACTGAAGGAGGCCTTTCCTGAGCACTCAATCACTTTCGCAAACACCATCCGCGTTAACATATTCGCGCATGAGTTCAGCAGAGGCGAGCAATGCGGAGGTCAGCAACAGTGACGGGCATGTGCAAGGGCCGGACAGGACAACTGCAGACGGCGGGACTTACACATGTACCTACCACGGTTGCACTCTTCGATTTGACACGCCAGCGCTTCTGCAGAAGCATCTCCATCGCTATGAGTGGCACAGAGGCTCGACTTTATGTTTCATGGAAGCAAAATGAACTGGATTACTATATGCATATCTTTCATCAGAGTCTAGTAATACATCTCAGGTCTTTTAAAGTATCCGCATCTTCGCTTCCTTCCGATGCATCTTCACAATATTCGTGGACCACTCATCAATCGTTAGTGACATAAAGCGACGAGGATGGATAACAAACTTATTTTAATATCGCCACTTATATTGAGCACGACTTGGTCGCAGTCCAGCCAGATATGCACAAGCTCCTTTTTAATGTACATCAGCCCGTCAAGTAACTGATTGATGTTAGTATAGCCTTAGAATAAATACAGAATCACGAAGGATGGCGCTCACTTATCCTAGGATCACACCAAGCTGATTCTCGTTAGGATACGCAGGGCAAGCCACCAGGGCGCCTAGCGTAGCAACCATCTCCTCGAACGCAATGTAAAGGAAAGAAGAGTATATAGTCATTCGTCAAATGCCCTCGCTAGCAGGGCTAGCGATTGCAAATGTTACTATAAATTTTGCGAGTCACGTGGCCTGCCGACACGCCCTCCGACTCCCACCAGCAGTAATCCCGAAGTAGCTTGCTCCCGGGCTAAATAGGCGAGGAAGGGGAGGGAGGCCAGTGCTGGAAATTCCGAGAAGCACCGGGGGACGTACCAGGTATATTGACCAAATAATTACTAGCGGCGACTCCGATGCAGATGGACCAAGGCCCCAGAAGAGGGTCAGATCCACCCACTAAATGTGCAAGCATGCGACGGGGAGGCGGGAAACTAGTAACAGACCTTCGACGTTATCGGCACTATAGTTACATCAACTACGAGCTGGTACTACAGTCGCCAACATGGCAATTGAAGGTACGGTAGACCAGAGCGTAGGTGGAGGTACCAAGATTCACTCATTGGCCGAAGATATAAAGGCGTTTTAGAACAAGAATCTGCATACAATCTTTGTTTAGTTATGTTTCGTAACACATGCGCTCGGTTTTCTAACGTCACGGAACATGGTCACAACTGAAAGGATGGCTACATATGCTTGAAGGAGCGGACGTGAGCTGGCCCCTCCTAATGCAAGGTATCTTCCTAGACCTATATTTCATCATGAGTCAGTCGAAATTGTATAATAAGGTACGGAAAGCCACCCCATATTGTGTAACGTTAATTAACACTCTTTTAATGTAAAAGACTAGTCTGCCTAAACAAGTATGTTTCCGCCTACTTATCGACATTATATCCTACTGCTTCATTTTGGTATAAAGATTCGTGGTCGTGTTTCACGGTACCTGCTGTCTTCTCTGCTTATCCGCAGAGGTATAATAACCCGTCGATATAGGCGTAAGAGTCCCGTTTCATGATATATTAGGTAGCGAGGTAAGAGGCATTAGGTGTGGTCGCTTCCGTCTCGCATGGTTCAGTTCGTTTCTGTTAGGACCACGAAGCACGGGATGGCACCAAGTTCTTGCCGAAGTCTGTAGCACATCCTCCCTCCGGTGGGTCACAGAGATGCATGTTATGTTTATACTGAGGAGAGGGATGACTGTCTCGGAATCTACCCAGTGGTCTAGTTTCCCTGACAGAAATCCCCAAAAGCGTCGTGAACTTCGCGTCAACCTCATGAATATGATGTCGAGGCACGAGGGGTGGCGAAACTTCTGTTATCATATACCTACTCCGGTTCATAAGCCTCTATTGTCACGAGAAACGAGCTCAGACGGCGATTCTTTAGGAAGGTGACAGACTATAGCCGGAGTTGTTATCGGCCTAGTCCTCTACTGGAACTAACAATGTATTCGAGCCCCAGCCAGTCAGTTCGCAATTCCTGTATCACCAGGATATTGAGCCAACAGCATACATGCCACGACCCTGTCGGGGTCACGAATCCCGACGGAATTCTAGAGTCATGGGTTCAGTTGCACTGCCGTCATAGATTCGGCACGCATTGCATCCAACAATGGCTTCAAGTCTCGGCCCGCCATCCCTGGCCTATTCCGACCTGCCCCATTTGTCGCCGACTGATTGTACCTGCACCAATAACGTCCTCAGCACCGATGCCTTATCGCCAAAAGCGGTTTAGCGAAGAGCAGACTTGGCTGATTTCTGGATCTTGTATCGCGCTGCGATGTGCCGCACGCTATCGGCGTTGATCCCCTCAAGTGCCGCAATATCGCGCGGTTTAAATCCTGTAAAATACAGCGTTGAAATCCCCGTCCTTTTATGAGGAGAATACTCTTTCTTGATGATTTTAGGCCGTGTCGGCGTTGAGGGAGCCATGCTTGAAACAAGTAGTAGTGGCAAAGGTAAACGCCAAAAGTTACGATTGGGCCGAAACCGGTCGGGACTTTTCGCGATCGACCCTAACACTATCCTTTAACCCCGACACTATATACTATAAGGGTTCGTATAAAGAAGTCTGCTATAGGTAAGGGTGGCCCCGAAAACTACCCCGCTCCGCGGGGCTGCTGCTGCTCCATCTAGCTACTGTTTTTGCTATACTCGACAGCTGTAGGCAAGAAAAGGTAAGGTTAGCTAAAGCCGGATAGCGAAAACGTGTCGAGGACAGAAGCGCGGCATTAGGGGCAGGAAGGACGGACCTTTGCCAAAGGCGTGCGGGTAAGTGGCGACGGAGGTTATGTAGTACAAGCTAAAGACGAGCCGACCGTGTTAGCTAACGTAGTCGCTAGGACGGCACGTAGCGTGGCAGGAGACGAGCCGACCCATGTTAGCTAGTGTAGTCGCTAGGACGGCATGTCGCGTAGCAGGACAGAATGACGTGTCAGGAAGAGGCACAAAAAACACAGCCCTATAGATAAAACTTTTCTGTTATTTTTATTATCTTCGCAATTAAAATTTCACTCTTTTATCGCAGAAGCGAAACTTTCTCTACTTGCCTTGTCATCAATCTAGCTGTGCCTGCCGCACTTATGGCTACCCGAAGTCTCATAGATACACCCGTCGAGATGGTAGACGTAATCATCCAACACACTCTACCCGAAGGCTTCGAAAGCTTGGCTCTGACCTGCAAGAGACTCCACGCACTCTGTACACCGTACATCCAGCGGCACAACCAGCTCAAGTGTGAATGGAATTTCTTTAGATACGGGAAGTCGGGGTATTATTCAGCGATAGAGCTTATCTTACGCATCGCTATGGAGCCCATAGTCATTCGTTACATTAAACACGCAGACCTATCAGAAGATGGTACGTTTGACTGGGAATAGTAATAGGCTTCCAGACAACCAAGCTCAGCTATGTACAGGCTGCGTACATAAAACCCATCTACCGCTTATAATTACATGATTATGAAGTACATTAGCGTCTATTCTGTAGTCGCTGGCGTTGGGACAAAGACGAGTCGCGCCCATACTCTCCAAGTGAGCCGGCATTCACCTTCCATCGCAACGTGTTGCGTGAACTCGTGGGACTTCGAACCAGAGCTATAAGCGTGTCGTAAAGCTCTTGCGATCGGGTCTTCGGATCTTCCGCTGCCTTGTCTGTCAAGAAGCTCGGAAGAACTAAGGACGAACATGGAGAAGAGCTGGCAGTGCTGAATACCCTACTTGACGGTCGGGAAGTAGCTGAGGTGTTGAAGTTCCATTCGCTGCCCTCTTCCTCTGTCATTATGCCGAGGAAGCCTGAAGCACCCGATAAATGCGTAGCCAAGTGCGGGAAAGGAACCGTGCTCGGTACTTCACAAGATCTCATACTCTTCTCCAGGGTCTCGTATATTTCGTAATGACGCATGCGTCCAACCTGGTCTCTCTGCTCCGAAGTAGGTTTTTACTCGGTTGCATTTGCAGTTTGAACACATACTAGGTATGCGGCGAAAGCTGGAAGGGCGGCTTCGGCCGTTTGTAGGGCGAATAGGTTGCCGAAATGCAGGGCTTGTATTACGGTCGTCGTAAGCGCTGATAACATCGTACACGTCTGGTCTGCAGGTCTCGATGGTTTAGTGCAGCGCAGCGGAATTTTTTGGTAGGAGAGAGAACTGATATAAGCTTCTGGCTTGGTTGCCACATGCAGGGAGTTAAATGACCCGGTGCTTTACCGCTCGCGTCACATTCCTGGTCAAGGGCCCAAGAACAACAGCACTCGGATTGAAACGTGTCTTATTTGTTTGGGCCCCAAAGAGACCATGGCTTCGGCGGTGTGTTTTCTATCGATTCCTTGCTGTGACAGTCATGATAATCTACAATTGCCACAGTATATCTGTTATACGAGAAGATTAGTATGCACGTCCATCTTCGGCATCTATCCGAAGCCTGTCTCCCTTCCCCTTTGGCTCATCTCATCACCTAGCCTAGCCCGCCGACCATTCAAACTTCCCCATCCTCCAGGTCGTATGGGTTGCGGGCGTACTGCTTGGTTCCGTCCTCAGTCTCCAGAGTCTCGGGTTTACTGTTGCGCGGGCTCTCTCGCTTTCTGGGCGCATCGCCGCCGTGGCCGTGGCCGTGGTCGCGATTGAGAAGTGGCTCGTAGTGGGCTTTAGCCGTGGCGCCGTCTTCGAAGCCAGCTCGGGCAGCAAGCTTGTCCCAGTCGACCTAACACTGCATTAGCTACTGCGAAGGGGCTTGGAGAGAGGGAGTGCGGGTGAGGAACGTACAATTGGCTTCGTCTCAAAGCATTCCTAGACTTTGGCGACAGCCATCATGTCCTTTGCGGTGATCTTCTCATACGCCATGCTGGCTGGCTTGTCACGGAGAATTATCCAGGATAGAAGATGGCGAGGGCCGTGAATGCTGTCAAGGAGGTGCAGATGAAGATAAGAATGTGAATATAAGATGGTTGTTGCAGCATAGAAGGGTTGGCTGGTGGGGGCGATACAAGGAAGAGGGGAGGGATGGCTCAACCTACCCCGCGTTAGTCTAATTGCGGTCCGTGCCGCGCCAAAAGGTGCCTATGGGTTAGGTGGGTAGCAGTAGCGCGTTCACCTAGATGACCCCTGGCTCCAACCTTATACGCTACCTATGGGCTCTCGCCAGGAGTCTCTCCCATCTTCCAGTGCTTCAATTGCGCGTATCTCTTGTGCGTGTAGCCGCCAGGCCGCACATATTGCCCGGCGCCGGCAGAATCGTGACCATTCGGTCGTTGAAATCCTTGTAGAGAATGGGTACAACTTCAGGCAGTTGCATTATCAAAAGACAAATCTGCTTACCAAGTGGCTGTGCAGATTGTCCTTGACCTGTCGATTTGATTTTCCTAATGGCCGATCTTCAACACGTTGAACTCTCGGTGACGAGCGGCCAGAGGTAGGTGTCACGATGCGGTGATAAAGACGAAGAAGCTAAAATGTTCCGAGAATGGCATAGTCGCGTGGCGTTGTTTTCGGCCCCGGTTCGCCGTCGTCGGGATATGCGCCCGGTGACGCATCATTGTGATACGTAATTGCGCTTATATTAGGATGTGTTGGTCCGTGTTCGGAAGCAGTGTATGTGTTGCAGCTGTGATATCTGTCCTGCGTCCCATGAAATATTTGGTAAGATAGTAAGCATTGGAATAGTCATCCTTATCGTCAGGGTTGATTCTGTGTCGCTTATTATACTCGGCAGCTTCCATGCTAATGATCTTTAACCCGTCAACCACGCCAGACTGGTTCCCCCTCGCGAACGGTCGTGACCCCTGGGTCGAGGGGAAATGCGGAGAAACCGACGTATTCTCGGGCTGTACTCTCCCCAGCTGGTGGCTCGCCTCTGCCCCTGTGCCGTTCATCTTGGCGCCACGTTTCAAACCGTGGGAGCCGCTATTCTGCGACGGCTTGGTTTTTGCGGAAGTGCTCGACGATTCGGAATTGGATGTGTGGCCGCGACGACGGCGAGCGTGACTACTGCTGCTGCTGGTAGCAACCCTAACCGTGCCTGCCATGGGCTGTTCAGGATCGGACTCGACGAGGTCGGGACTGCCTACGACGCGCGGGTCCTTCTTGGAGATGCATGTGCACCTGGCTCCATGGTTGCAACAGCAAGTTTCTGCAAAGGGGCAATGCAAAGAAACCTGGTCAGAGAGGGGATGTCAGGACGGGTACGAGGAAGGCTTACCTGTGTGACCTTCCTTGAGAGGTTGCAGATGCACACACTTCTGTGACTTCTCTCCACAATCGCACTTTACGTGGGCAGAACGAGACTTGCGCGCGGCGCGACAGTGCTGCGTTGCGATACTGGCCGTCCTTTCTTTTGAATGTGCATAAGTTTTCGGTCTGAGCAAGAATGCGATTCGAGCGCGTCAGCCAATTGACCGAAATCGTCCACGTGTTTCGGTTTTTGTGTGTTCGCGTGTAAGTGCCCAGTGGTAGAAGAGCTTGTGCCCTGCGCCCACCATTTCGTGGGTTCAGAGTATATTAGAAACCACCGAATCCCCGAAAATTAAGCCGACTATAGGGAGTGACCCGGGGCTTTGCTTTATTCTAGAACCTACGATGGAAAGGACCGGACATTGGGGAGATGCAGGCTCGGTGACGGACAATCATCACTTACCCTCATGACGGCAGTTGCTAACTCGGTGTCCCCTGACACAGGCCTCGCAGGCCCATTTCTCGCCATTGATAATCATCTTGTCGTCACTAAAGCACGCATATATCTATATGTGCGTGTCGGTGGGCGTTATGAAAGACAGGAAATGCCGAAAAGTTGAAATCAAAGAATATCGGTAGTTCCCAAGACGAATAAATAATGTCAAGCTGCGACCTACAACACGAGGGCGTTGGGTACCGGGTGGCGAGTAGTGAGTAACGCCGACAAGGACCAAGTTGAACGGTAAAAAGGGAAATATGACGAGGACTATCAGAGAAGACGAAAAGAAAAGAGAAAATAGGTATAGCTGGAAGCAATATACAAAAGTGTAGCGCGTGGAAAGGGCAGATTTGTCACAAAAGGATGGAGGCGCTGTGGAATGACTAGCCATTCCCGTGGCATTTGCTTGTGATGAGTCATTTTTGATGCTACGGAACTGACCAATAAAGGCCGTGAAGGTGAGATTTAACGATTTAATTAAGCCGACTTAACGTCTGATCGCCGGTGTTGAACGGAAGCAAAGCCTTACAGTAGCCGGCCCAAGCGGTTCCATACCAGTCTCAGCCCGCAACCCCGAAAGCCATGTAAGTAGCTATAATAACCGTAAGTTCCAAGAGGCCTGATCTAATACTCAATAATAGGGGACATTATTCCGGGAATCGAAAAGACGACACAAAGCAACTAAACGAACAGAAATACCAACAATAGCAAAGTTCTTAAGCAAAAGCGGGCTGAGAAGTGGCTTGGTTATAGTAACTAGCTAAAGACTCGTTGCTTTCCACTAACTGCGTATATTTTGGCTCGTCAAGCCAGCGAGACGTGCTTCTCAGCAACTGCTGTCTCCCTGTTTCTTTTCTCTTTCGCCCAATATAAGCCGTGGGCAACACCTAGACAGTAACTACGTCTGTCGGAAAGTCGGCGAGTTCTTGACGCCCAGGACATGATGACTATACAATCCACCGTGGAACCAATGAAGCACGCAAAGCCCCTCCATATAGTGACGGCGGGGTTCGAGAGAAAGGCAACGGTAGCCCATCGAAACAGCGTGATTTTAAAAGATGCGTTTGATCTCTAACAGTACATACAGTGAACCGTACAGCTTGTCCTCTTGGTACTCCTGATAAGGGTGGTTGGTTAGGTAGTGATCGCCGATCAAGGGGGTTTACAGGATGAGGCGTCCTGGATGGTAGAGCCAATAGTGGCCGAAGGGCTGCTTTTGACCTTTCACGTAGGTACACCTATCCCTACCGTTTCGCAGGAGACGCACGTCGAGAATGTGTAGCTGGATGGGAGGGCATGATTGGGCGCCAATGCTGTCAAGGAACTCTTGAAAAGGAGTAAGTCGGCTTCGATGGTGCGTTGGGAGGTGGAATGGTGGACGAGGCGTAGCGTAGGACATTTTCGCGCGTTAAGAATAGTTAATACCGACACTTGATGCTACAGTAAGTTTCGATTGAACTGAATGGTCTTCCCCGCAAGTAATAGTGGCCGTGTCACTGCCTGCTGGGACTCCATTAGCCGCTGCGGAGACGGCTAGCTAGCCTAGGTTCAGCTGCGGCATCTGTAAGAATTTGTGTGGGCTCTGTCGCGTTCTTAGTGTATCGCCGCCGTGGCCGTGGCCGTGGTTGCGATTGAGAAGTGGAGCTGGAATTGAATGAGAGTGTGCTCTTGACGACTTAGTGGACGGCCTTTGTATTGCTCAGTTACTTGTTTCTCCTTGGCTGCCCCAACAGTCTTTGTGCAGCCCCGGTACTTCAGGCTAGGCTGGTTGGTCTCCCCCTCCTTCATAGAGTGGTAAAAGCATCCCCATGAAGCCTAATGCTTCCCTCTAAGCCGAGGTGTTAGCTCCCCCGTCCTTTCTATCTATTAGCAAGGTCCAGCATTTATGCATCGAGAAGGTTAGCATGGCCAACAAGCAGTCGGAGGCTGTGATTAGGACGAGAGGCTTCAGTAAAAAGCTTAGCCCGTGCTTTATAGGCGAGAGTGTATATCTGGTCGATAGACATATATAGTCTTTTAATGTCCTACATAAAAATTCGATAAAGTAACAGCTTAAAAATTACCAACTCTGCTAAGCAATTACTAGAAGTTAAATTGCGGTCGGTTCGCGAACAGGACGAAGATGAAGATGAAGATGACGAGGATGAGGATGAGGCCATATAAGGGCATGGAAGATGCCCTGACCCTTGTAATGGGAACACATGAGGTTGTCTTCCAGCGACTGGTGCATGGTTTTGGGTGACTCCCAATGGAAGGGTGTGGGATGCACCGGGCCTCTGGTAATTTTGTATAGGAGGGTGTGGCCCAAATGATTAGTGTTGCAAACACGACTGTCTGCATTGACCGAGTCGCACCGTCTTTCGTGGTTTGTTTTCCCAAGTACATGCCCAGTTGACAATGGACCTTGAAAGTGAACTCAGCATCAAGGTACTGTACATCCCCAACGTGAATCGATGTTTAGACTGACATCCAGGTATAGGAATTTCGTCTGGGTACGCGCCGTATCAGAGCGCGAGCCAAACGGATTTATAGCAATAGACATGTGTTCCGTTGGAACTTCCGGCCTCCCCGATAACTAGTTGGGTCACATCTTGGGTACCCCAATTCCTTCAGCCCGTGCTTCCCGAATGGTTTATTCCACCTGTCATGATCTTGAAAGAGAGGAATCCTCGAAAGCCTGAGGAATACCGAAACGAGGTCGAGAAGTATCAACTGCTTCGATCTCTCCAAGGCGACGTGATTCCACGGTATTATCATGGAGAGACATTCAGCGATGACCATACACCAGCTATTCTGTTGGAGTTTATCGAAGGCACGCCGCTGCATGAACTTCCTGAAGAGGATCTTCTCAGCCAGCATGTTCTTACAGCGCATCACGACCAATTGCCACTCTACGACCTGAGAAGAGACGATATCCCTAACCCGCAACTACTATCGAAATTACAATATATGTACGATCAATTCACACGGAACGGCGTTGTGCACGGGGATCCGAAATTGCATAACTTCATTCGCTCAGAGCATGGTGTCGTGGCGATTGACCTCGAATTTTCACATCTTCTGCCCCATGATGTTACAAACAAACACGAGCTGGCTAGTCTGATTGACGAGATCGGAGCTATGATTGATGTCTTGTCGCTTGTACAGCCAGCCTTTCTTCAGTAGCAGGATCGACCTTCTGGAGGTGACTGAAGCCTTCTTTTCCAGCTGAATGACCACTGATTCGCTCTTGAAGGGTAGCTCGAGGGACACCCCATTCAAGAGCGGCCTTGCGAATGCTGCGGCCCGCTCTAACTGCAGCTATAGCAGAATCAACATCTTCTTCGGTATATCGAGCCATTAACAGGTCTTTTTGGCCTGTGGAAGATATGATAGATTTTGAGAAAGAATTGCGTACATGGTGGTTGTGTGAAGTGATAGATGTGAAAGGCGGTGTGGGCTAAAATGGGTGGCCGGAAAGTAGGGGACCGACGTTATAGCCTGCAACATTATATGCGAGATGTGCGTAAATATATACAAAACCGAGAGTAACAGCAAGTGTTTTGCCTACCTAGAGGTGTTGGCCACGCCACGCGAGACAGTAGGGCGGGCAGCATAGTTCATCTTCAAGCCACATCAGTGTTGGCAGGTGCGCTGCAACTCATTGCTATCAAGAGATTAGTTATGGATAACTCTCTCATCACATCCTCTATAACTCCAGAGCCGCCTACAAGCCTGCCTTTGTACCTTTGTACGTCTGTTCATATCTCTGGGGTGCACCAGCGGTTGATAATTGCGCGCTCTACGTATAATATCTTTCTCTTCCGGAGATGGCGTCTCTACTACGATTTGTTTAGCACCTGCCAAACCGAAACTGTTCATCACAATCGCAGATTAGAAGTAAAGATCAGGTCGTCTAAACTCTTGACTCGCTTGCGCATCTTATACGTGTTATTAAATCGGGGTCTCTTAGCCGATGTACGTTGTAATTCGCCGGACCTAATGCTAGTCAAGTAACTCTGGCATCAGTTGTATTGAATCTTTAATATATCGACACACCACTAGCCGTATTTCCCTTGAATGTTGGTATATTCACGCCTAGATAGTTAGCAGTAGGCTTTTTGCCTGACATAGAACAGTAACTATAGCTACCTCGAATAGCGATTAAGAAAGCGACAATATTTTTCGGCAACATGTTGGGGAACCTGGTCCCCAACACAAAACCTGCCCTCGGGTATTCCTTTTCGTTCTTAGATAACATCTTCTCGTGATCTATCCTCCTGGATTGCCTGAGAGAGTTGGAAAGTTGTGCTCGTCATAAAACATGGCTACCCCAGATCTTACCGCCTATCCCCGTCGAACATCCAGACTCGGCCAAGTAAAATACAAAGATTGCTACTGACCCAGCTATCCTTGGGAAAGGGATGCTCTCTTTTTTTTCTCTCCCTGATTGACATCTCAACCTCGCAGTCCACGGCTATGCAACACGTCACATGGACAGGGAGCAGTTGGCCTGTACGGGCAACCCTAGCGATAGCCTGCTGATCGGTGCGCGCCATCATTGGAACGTCGAATAGCACAACATGGTTGGCTCGCTGGAGCCCGATTCCCACCCCGATAAGAGCAGGCGTGCTGACCAAGACCACCGACTTGTCGTTGTCCCATGACCGCATCCTTTCTAGGACATGCGCTCGCTCTGCTATCTTCATGTTTCGGTGGATGAAAAGAGGATCGATGCGATCTGACCAGTTTGCCTGCAACCAGCAATACAGAAGATAGGTAGTAGTAGGCACTTCAGCGAAGACGATCATGTTCTTCGGCAGTCTTCCGCGACCGGGATGCTCATCGTGATCGTCGAGTAGTGACTGTAGGCATTTTCTAAGTACTAGGATCTTAGGACTATGCTTAGTGATTTCATCGATGTGCTGGTAATAGGGGGAATCCTGCAGTGACTCTTTGCCTTGGCCGTTCGTTTTCAGATGGTATTTGTCAACCTCAACAGACTCGATGGATAGCTTATCCGCGACCGCGCCTAGAATTCCCGGGAACGCTACCGTGATGCGCATCTTGCGCAGCAACGTGGCTGCGCGTTGCGTCTTCATAAAGTGCTGTTTCGCCGTTGCTAAGTTAGGTTGTGGCCTAGCTCGGCCATTCGCCTCCCATTGCTCACGTAATTTCTGGAGCGTCTTCGCTACAAGGCGGCCAGACTCGTCCTCGTCGACAGTTAACAGATGCTTATATGCAGGGGGAAATAGACATTCGATCTCTCGAACTTGCGGAGAGCGGAAGACGGCTAGACTTGACCCTTGGAAAGTGCCATCGCCTGACCGAGCTATTATTAGTCGGCCCATAAATTCGTCTCTCGTGCTGCAGAAGGATTCCCACACCTCGTGGGAATCATTACGTAGTTCTTCCAGGGTCTTGTTCGCTACGGCATTGTAAGCAGCTTGAAAACCATCCATGCCGAGATCGCGATCCGAAAGTCCAACCCGGCTGTTGCGCTGCATGTATTGAATGTGCTCGACGGTGGCTTTGACATCTCTGGGTCCGGATTCCATCGGTGTCCCTGAAACGCCCAGCCAGAAGCTCGGAACCGAGAAACCGGAGCATCGCGCCAGTTCTTCAATGATACGCAATGGCTGTGTAGGTTTTTTAGACGATCCGTGATACTGATGGCACTCGTCTGCGGCAATGAAACTGATGGCCACATTCGATACAGAACATTCGGCTTTCTGGTAGCGCACGTTGCGGAGGAATAGTTGTTGTATGCCTCGTAAAACGTACGATGAAGTGGAGAGGATGATCGTCTTGCTCTGCCCTGGTCGACCCTTTACGGAAATCTCACTATGATCTGGAATATGCTCGCCCTTTTTCTGCCTCCACTTCACCTCCCCGGTGACCTCCGCGAGAAGATAGCCGGTGTTTGATCGTGAGAGCAACATGCTCTGCTGCTCGCCGGGGAGGCTATCGGCCGCCGCCGCGATAACCTTGAGTTGAAAGCCCGCCGTGTTCCCGTCCGACCCTAGAGTTTCTTCGAACTTGGTTATCCATTCGCGCAAGATGCTAGGCGGGCAGATGATGACCTGCGGCCCTTCCAGGACGACGCGGAGTAGCGACCGCGACACACCACCTTCGCATGAACAGCGAATACCACACGCATACGGGCGCGGACACTCACGACCGGGCATGCAATGGGATGCAGGGTGGTCATGGACGTGGGAGCTGTTCATCAGCAGCGCCGATCTCGTCGCCATGACACCGAAAACAATGTACGACTTTCCGAGACCTGGGTCGTCGGCCAAGAAGGCACCTAACACATTGCGTCTAGGCTGGGTCAAGATCCAGTATACGGCGTACAACTGGAAGGGCTTCAGCAAAAGACCGGTGTCCTTGAAGCGGTACCAGTGTGAGCTCTCCTCGGTGGAGACCTTGGCTTGGTCATGACCGAAGAACTCGCAACAGTCCCGGCCATAGCTGTGGGTCTTCCTGAGGACAATCTGTCTCGTCGATGCGATATTCGTCATCGTCACTGCCACTATTTCCCTCGGTGCCATGGTTGTAGGAATTGTGTTCTAAAGGCTGTAGCTTTTTGTTTTGGTTATCGCCTTCGTCGTCGTCGTCGTCGTTGTCGGAGAGCACGATCAGCTCGAGACCTTGGTAGGTTAGCTCAGCCCGCTTCTTGCAGGGTGCGCAATGGTTCTCCTCCCCCTCCCTCTTCCGCTTTGTAGTACACAGAGCAGGACTATTGTCAGACGTTGCAGCGGCTTGTCCACCTGGTGTGTATGTATTGTTATTGGTCGACTTTAAATTCACCGTCTCGCCCTTTTTGATAGCGACGTGAGCCGAATGATTGGGCGGCCTTTCTTCTCGGAGGCCCAGGACGGCTTGGTCGCCCTCAGGTTTGTAGGACCCTTGCCACGGCGTGGTCGTCGGCTTATCATTATCGGGTTCGCTCTCTAGTTCCTCTCCTGTACCCGTATCATCGTTATCATGTGCGTTAGCTGTTCCGATCTTTTGTCGTGCAGGTGGGCGTGCGGCTTCCTCGGGCTCTGACTCCTGCCTAGCGAGGTCCAGTGCCCAACCTATCTTTAGGTAATCATGAATAGAGGGCCGGAGATTCGCTGCATGGCGAGAGAGTTCACGTTCTGTGTACCACGGGCCTGCCTCCACCACGGCTTTCCGCATCTCGCAAATTCTCGTTTTGAGTCTGTGCTGCTCTTGGGAAAGTTTACGCCTAGCGCTGGTCCCCGAGCCTCCGTGGAGTTTGCGCCACATCACCGGCGCCTCGTACAGCAGGGTAGGCAATTTCGCCTCCCGCCACTGTAACTCCCAGCTGTGGACGATATTGTCGAGGACTATATTAACGGTGTCGGTTGGCAGACCGCTTGTTAAAGACAGTTGCCGTTCATCCTCTCGCCTCTCCTTCTCGATCTCATCCCACATCTCTGTGTCGTAGTCCTCCTCAGCATCGCCGTAGAGTGGGAGCACCTCGTCGTCAAGCGGATCGTGCAGGGGTATTATGATGTCGGCAGGCAGACTCCGCCTCCTATTGGACGCGGGAGCTATGGCCGCTGAGTGCATAAGCCCCTTGCGCTGGAGCAGGCGACGCACTTGTCGTTGGTGTCCCAGGTGAACTGGTCCTTCGGTACAGAAGCTGAACCCGCGTATATCGTCATCGGCGGCAGGATTGGAACCAGCGCCGTGAAGTATCTCATAGCTGTGAAGACCACCATCCCGGAGATAGCCAACTTGTTGCCCTGCCCGCTGGCTAGGGTCGCGTACCGTCGTCAGGAGCTCTTCTAGCGGTAGCCTGCGCCTTTTTGCGGTTGGCGTGCTTTCGAGCCCCGTGATTGAAGGCTCCTCTCCAGCATCCCATGTCCTTTTGCCTCCTGTTGAGCTTTGTTCCCCAGCAGCGATAGTTTCGAGGGCCTCGGTGGCTGCTTGCAGCTTCTCTATGCAATCCAGAAGGCATGTCTTCTGGTCAAACTTGGTGACCCGCATCGCTTTAAAGAAGACGTCTTGTTGTTGGATATTCTTAATTTCGTTGACGAGTTGGTGGTCATCACGTAGCTGCTCCTCAAGACGCGTAGGCAGCCTGCCGGGATTGTATAGGCCCTATGATCCTTTTGGCGCGGCAGGATATTGAGATTGAGGGACTGTTGTGTTGTTCTTTGGAGCAAAAGGATAGGATCTGGACCCTGATCTAACTTAGATCTGGGGAGCAGAGTTTTGCACTACCCTGTCGACGTCCAAATTGAAAGGGTCATCATCTATCCTCGAGATTTTTACGGCAAGACGCGTTCGTTCGGGTTGTGGTTAACGACGGATCAAATGGATGGCTGTAGAGGGAGGCCAGCTTCGTGCAATATTGTCTAGAGATACGAAACCGTAAGCAACGAAAACCATGCAGAGAGGAATGTGCACGATATGGGGCATCTAGGAATGACAAAAGCAAGAAATACAGCAGTGACTAACCAGATGAAACGATAGATGGTAGTGAAATATCCTAGGTTGGTACGGGGAGGCGAGGGCATGGAGAGAGTTGTTGATGTTTCGAGGCCGTGATCGAGAGCTATTGTTTGTTGCGAGGAAGGTACGCCTCCAGGTGACAACCCGCCTCGTGAGTTACCTGGCAACCGCCCTGCAAAGGATGAGCAGCCCGATGCGCCATGATGGCCATGGTTTGTATGCGCGTATATGATTTGTGAAGATACTCTGTTATACTGACTAGAGAAGAAAGCAGTCACGGATGAAATGTACCTCCCCAGACACATGCTTGTTGCTGTATTAGGTAGAATAATCGACAACTATTCTCGTAATAATAATTGACATAGGTTTAATAACAATAGTAGTAAAGAAGATGGTGTTGAAACTGCCAACTATCGCAGTCTTTTTAATAGAAATTGGGAGATGAAGGTTCTACGAAGAGTATCTTTCGATATACGTAAGCTAAGTTCGAGGTATTCAATAGAGGCTCGATACACGTGGGGTCAGCCCTGGATTAGTGTCATTACTAGCGCCATTACTAGCGTGACTTAGGATAGAGAGGGGCAGGGCGGGGTAAGTACAAAGTCCCCCTTTTCTTTTCTACTGGATCACCGTGAGCCAGTGAACCGTCACGTGACTAGTACGAAACGGGAAAATGTGAGCGCGGAGAAGGTATTGGGCCGTCACTTTGGCCACCCTAGTAACAGAGGTTGTTGTGTTGTGTGTTGCAGTAGGTAAGGTAGCAAGATAGTGGGGATAGGGGAACAAGCTCTCTGAAACTAGGGCTTACCACCCGAAGCAATACACTAGAACACATTATGGTACTCTAGGAGCTGGCACAAAACATCCAAGAAAAGCAGGACACCCTGTCAAATGCTGGTTGGGGTTAATGGAGGCTCGATAGTGATGGGGTACTTCCTTGCGTACATAACTATCAGACCTAAGCCTAACCATACTACTATTATTTTTCGCCGTCCCGGGCGCATCCGGACAGGTAGGGTACGTAGATTTGGGCGGCGAGATCATGAGGGTGTGGCAAAGATGGGGTATATAGTCAGATAACCTCTGATCTGTGACTTGGACAGGAGAGTGTAGTGTGTGTTGTTGGGCTAAGATAGCAACGTGCACGTATGAGGGAAAATATATTCTCCGGCGGGGTGGGGGCAATTTTGCGGTCCATCATCATCAGCCATCACATATACTCTCCAGGGCGGTCTGACTCCGGGCCTCGAGTTCAGTACCATCGAATGCATGAAACCGGCGGCAGAAATGTGGGATCTCAATTCGGAAAGAGTTAAACTTCGTGGGGATGACTGCTACCCTCTTCTTGAAGCCGTCATTATGGGACTTCGCTCCCATGAACCAGACTGCAAGGTGATGGCCATGAAGCTACTATGCCCAAGGTATAAGAGAGTATACAACCTCCGCCCAGGGATATTGCCCACGTTAAAAAAGGTGCTTCCGCCTAACTGTTCCAAGTGCGGCGCGTTATGGGGAAAGCATTAATAACAGAGCCTCAAGCAGTTTGTCCCGAGTCTGCCTTGTTTACAAAGGTCTACGAGTGTTTCTTCTCTATATCAAGTCACTATGATTGTATATTCCGATGGATACTTATTGTCTTGTTTTCGGCTATTCGTGCTTAGTGACCGATGAAGACCTTTCTCCTGATTTCGCAATGCTAGGCCTTCTTATTATATGCCCACGGAGTCTCCCCATCAGAGCCTGCATCGTTTAGACTCAAGAGGCGCATGGCGGATATCGGGTGGAAGGTTTGCGTATTAGGTGTTGTGCCGACAGATATGGAATATTGCCGTTGTGATATGACTCGAGTAAGAGGTGCGGGCTTTGGATGCGAGGGCTTTTCGTGATAAAAAAGAGGTAAGGAGCACCAGACATCGCAGAAGTGAGGTAAGAGCCATTCTACTATCTGCACGAAGGCTGTATGGCGAAGTGTGATGTAACCCTGCGGAAAGGTTGACATGTAGGCGGAATTTCAGATCAACAGAAATCGGGGTAGTATTATGATGAATGTAGTAAATAGGCGGGCATACAATACGGTAAAACATTAAGGTCTTCTTTTAATTATCTCAATAGCTAGTTATGAAGACAGTGGCCAGTAGTAAGTAAATATGCTGGGTGTATATAGTTGCTATAAAGTACACTAGTATCTACTTAGACGCGTGATAGCTGTTGACAGAAGCACTACCGCCTACCCAATCTGTCTCCGCTTCGTTGGTTACCGCCTGCTCGATTGGCACACGGCCTACTTAATTGGTTAACCCCTGTTCTTCGACTACCCACTCTAACAAATTCATGGCTAGATTCCTATACATGATCCACATCATAACGAAAATACCACAAATTTAGGGGTGAGGCTCATGCAGTTCACCATTAATGACCCTTCCAACTGTAAACTTGTTGTTTCTCAACATTATGCTCAACGCCCTCCCGACTGCCTTTTCTCACTCGGTTTTCCACTAAAGACCAAATTTCAAAGGCAAATACTAGGCAGCCTACGGATTCATTGATTGATTGATTGATTGATCTGTTTAACGTCGCTATAAGGTACTCTGTACCTTGAACCTCCCTAGGGGTATGGGACGTGGCAAGCTCTATCTATCTAGATAAGATGTCAACTCAGGCCTCCAGGGCTTAGATAATTACATTGCTCGTGGTCACTACATTCTGAATCCTCCAAGCTGACGACTTCGCGGGCCGTCGTTCAGTTCGCTGGCCTGGCCAGCTGTATTATTAGGCTCTGGCTCCTGCCATTGCTGTCTCTATAGGTGTGTGCCTGGTTCGCCCGGGGGGTCAAACTTTGTTCCAAGTCATCTGACGGTGTTGTTTTTGTGCGTTTTCTTGGGGGTTTTTTTTTTCCCCGTGTTTTTGGCTCTGTGTGTGTGAGTGTGTCTGTATGTGTTAATGCAGTCCTCCGACGCCGAATAGCCTAGTGTGTTATTAAGAAATGGTGATAAATGAGAGTGTTTCGCCTTTCTGCCCCTCACCGAGGACAGTCCGGTGGGTTGGTCTTGGGGGTCGTGGTTCCCTACGCCAGGGCGTTCGCGGCCACGATCTCCAGTTCTTCATCGCTGCTCTCTTCTTCTGCTGCTGCTCTCCTCCTCCTCTCCGCGTCTCTCTCCGTGCAGCACCACTCTCCTTTCGGCTGGAAGGCAGGGCATATCTTGTCGAAGTAGTTCGTTGCCTCGCAAAACTTGCCAAAGGTCAGAGGGTTCCGCACTAGCCATCTCCAGTATGCATGTCGCACTCCGGGTTGGTCGAGCTCCAGGTTATGGAGCCTCATCGGTAGGCTGTCTTCGGGCCATTCGGACCCGTCGCGTTTCTTGCCCGGCTTGGGTGGCTTGGGCCATAGGTGGGTAAGGGCGTTCGTCTTCGTGCAGTGCACGAAGTGTTCTGGGCCTTTCTCTATCCTCCCTTCGGAGAAGGAGGTACAGGTGCAGTGGATCTCCGCGTCGTGGTGGTCGAACTTGTTGTGGTACCAACTGTAGTCTCCGTGCGCCACGAAGATGTATGTGGTCTTGTGGTTGGTTGATTTTCTGTCCTCCTCCAGGGCGTTACAAATCGCAATCACCTCAACATCTGCGATCTCCACTCGCGTTCCTAGGTTCATGCTGGAAGTTTTGTCGATCCCGAGGGAGTTGAGTTTGCAGAAGGCCGCCGAATTCTGGAGTGTCCCGTCTGTACGTTTCCCATGTGAACCGTCTGTGTAAAAGACATTGATGCTTGGGTTCTTCCAGATTGCTTTGAGTCGGTTCAGGTGGATTCGTTTCTCTGCCTCTTTAGATCGCTGTGGTATGACGACCCTAACCGGGCATGTTGTTTGCCATGGTGGATACCATCTCGGGTCATGATTTTCAATGCTGTTGATGCCCTCTGGTAGGAGTAAGTGGAGCCTTTCCCCAAAGGATTGTAGTTGCGACAAATCTTCGCCCAGGTTTGTTTCGGTGTTGCCCTTACTGAGGATGGCGGTGTCGTATGGGGCCGTACCCCGGAAATGACAGCGCTCTGAGCTAGGAAGTTCATAGTCATCTAAATTCTTCTGCTGCCTGGGACCTTTCCCGGTCATAAGCCGTATCCTTCGCAGACGGGTTGACTGAAATCAAATATCCCGAAAAGACCCATCGTATAGCTACATATATCGCACACTGTTCTAAACGAGCTCGATAAATGTTCAGGAGGTATGTTTAATTGCAGTCTGTAGTTCGGCTCCAAGATAATTTGCACGCCGACAAGAATATCATATTTATTGACCGGACGAGTGCCCTGCTTATAAATCAAGTACTGTAAGAACTCAGCAAATGTCGAGTCGACGTTCACTTGACAGTTAGTAACGTCTCCCAGAAACGGCACTTAGTTTAGATTGTTGAAGACGCTGACTGCCCGTGTACGGACATTCTCCAGAAGGGGTTGGTTTTCTACGAGCAGTTGTGTGTTTTCAGGGGGCTCGTAGAGCACTTGATAAGGGAGATGACGTGTTTAATTATAGTATTCAAGGTCCTCTCTTATAGGCAAGGTTCGTAGAGAAGACCAGCTTCTTTACGAGGATATGCCCGAGATAATCACAACAAGGAAAAAAATAAGGCTTGGTCTAGAGGCCTGGACCCCGCAACAGCGTGGATAGGCATGTGAGCAGCATGAATGTAAATAAGTCATAGATTCCTCTAATGACCCTGCGATGCATGGCTCTGGGAGGCGTGGTTTTGCCCTAATGATGGATGGTCCCCACGTTAAAAATCAATCAATCAATTGCATACTATATCCTCCTGTATCCGGCTTCGCTACGCAGGTCGGCCAAACGACAAGTTAGAAAAAGAGCCATAATTGACCGCAAAATGACAACTTAAATTGCCATAAAGACAGTCATCATGAATAAACCATGGGAACAGGGAATAAAATATTCGAACGACAGCCAAAAGTGAACATCGGTCGAGGAGTAGCGCTTTTTCGTTTTGGTGCTGTTGCCATTTGCATGCCCTTCCGGAATTTGGCAACAAATGTGCGTGCGAAACTGACAGAGCCAGCTTTTACTGAGCTAGATGCTGCCAATGTGCAAGTGACATTGTTGGACACTTGGGCCCTGCATCTAGTGTTTGTCAGTCTTTCACAGAATCACATTAGATCTAGGTCACACACCCTCCATCAAGCCAATGGCCGTCTCCGAAAAGAGCATTGCATTGTTTTCCGAACTCTCTCGTAATCTTCTCGGTACGAAAACCCGTACAGCAGATAGAGTAATACCCATTACAATCATTGAATGTCTTTCCGTCTCGAGTAAAAGGGCGTGAACAAAGATAATGAGATATGCATTATGCTGCTGATAGGTTAACTGGACAATACGCTGTCCGGACCCATCTGTCGGGTTTTCTCGGCTGAACTCGGTCATCTGAAGCGATCACTGGCCTGGTTATGCTTGATCAAACTGATCCAAAGAGCAGGATGAGAGACAGGTAGTGGCCCGTGCGCACCTTATTAATAATCTGTCACTTATGGCTTGGCAGAATACGATCCCTGCGCCCCTTCTACGTCACAAGGGGCGCAGGGGTACAGACCCACCATCTGAAAGCTAATGCAAGCCTACAATTAGCTCCATGTAGTGGAAGACGTCTCAAGGTCCAAGTCTGCATTTCCAACAGAGCGACTGCAGCTCAAACGCTCTGCGTATATTTCAGCAGCAATAATCGTTCGCGGCAGACAATAGTTGATCCATCACAAGCCATGTGGCCACTTCCGCTCTAATCATCATACCCACGTCTAGCTCCGCTCCCAATGTCGATATTCAGGCCGCTACACACACATGTACACGACAATCGGACACGGACACGGATCTTGTGGCTTCTTGCCATACACATCATTAACGTAATGAACGCTCGCTTCTGGTTCCCCGCCCTGCTTAGGTTACGAGTGTCCACTATCGCCAAGTGTCTTGGCCAGGTTGTTATTGGATATAAATGAAAGCAAATGGCAGAATTGCACTTTTGTCACGGCATGTGTAATCTCTTTTCTCGGTCGATTGCAGCTACGTTGCCCTGCTTTATTTAGCGCCCTCTTGACCCCTCGTCACTGGCACGCTTGGCTGTCAACTCAGCACAATACTACCTCCCCTGCTTGTGCATCATCCCCAACCTCTGGACGTGGCCGGACATATCATGGAGCCACAACGTTCGCCTTACCGAGT
Organism: Xylariaceae sp. FL0594; assembly: GCA_022385605.1. Classification (NCBI taxonomy): domain Eukaryota; kingdom Fungi; phylum Ascomycota; class Sordariomycetes; order Xylariales; family Xylariaceae; species Xylariaceae sp. FL0594. Next base: position 24,858 of record MU281008.1, read on the forward strand.
AGCGGTGGTGGGAGACGCCGGCGTTGGAAAGACGGCACTGGCGATCCGAATGCACTCCCAACGATTCATTAAGGACGTACGTTATCATAGCTTGTTATTTTGTGGTTTCCATTATCTACTAATGCTATGGGTTCGAGTAGTACGACCCTACAATCGCAGACTCATATGGAAGTCAAGCTTTGATTGGTGAACAGACATATCCACTAGAAATCCTTGACACAGCCGGCTACGAAAATTATAACAGCATGCGGGATGCTCGGATCCACGACAAGTGACGGCCTACTTCTGGTATACAGCGTTACCTCGAAGCGTTCTTTCGAGGCCATCGACAGTCTGTTCCACTGGGTTCTTCGAGTAAAGGGCTGGGACGACTCACCTGCAAGCACCCCCCATCATGAACCCCCCCATCATGATTGTGGGCAACAAGAGCGACATGCTGAAGGAACGAGAAGTATCGATCGAACGAGGACGCGAAATTGCGGAGCGCCTTGGGAGCATGTTTGTCGAAACATCGGCAAAAACAAATGAAAAGGTCGACAAGGCTTTCTCCGATGTAGTCAAAGCAGTGCATAGTCTATCACGCCCGGGGACATTCAAGGATGTAGCATCTTCCGAATTCTCTGCCTGGGGGTCATGGATGAGCAAAGGAATGGAGGGTGGCTGTTGCATAATCATGTAATTATAAGACAAGGATAGCTTTTGTATACACAGCCTGGACACAGCTTAGCTTGTTGTCTGGGAGCCTAACACCCATGAGGCTGTCCAAACCGCGAAGTCTTGTGCAACTAGGAGAATGCTAGACCGTAAACTACGAAGTACTTGGGCGGACCAAATGCGAACTGGTATGTGGCTTTCCTGCTGCACGAAATGTTGCCTAACTTTTTAATATGCACCGGACTGTCTGACTTTCATTGCCTCACCCTATTCAAAAGTGCTATCCAGCCCACATCCGCATTTGGGACTTGAGGTTCGTCACCCGTACAGGCTGGGGCTATACGATCAGGAAAGGCGGGACTACGCAAGAGATTACCAAGGCAGAAGCAGCCTGCTCTGAGCAGAGGTAGTAGATGCCGAAGTGTATGGCGCTCTCATGGGATTGGCCGTAGCAAGAGCAATCGGACGCCGCAAACGTGGCTGCGTGCCTTCTGTTCTGCGGCTTCTACCACCTTAAAAACTTTGTTGTGAGTAAGGTAGTGATTTTCCCCGCAGTCCCAAAGGGGTACTCTTTCTCTGGTGGCGGAGGGATGATGTATAAAAAGCCACTACTTTTCTTTGTCTGATAAGCATACTTAAATACTGTTCAGCTTAACATCCATCATGTTTCAAACACTCAATACTTGCTCCTAAGAACTATTTACTACAGTGACTCCTCACGCCTGTCACCTCTTACAATGTCGGATGACACTACTAAGAAATGCCCAAACCCAGCATAATTAGGGTTTTATACTTAGTATAGAGTGCCTAAGTAAGCACATAAGCATACCTAGCGATAAATAGAAATGCTGGGGTGCACCCTAAACTAATGGTTAGGTACTTGCGAAGGCTGCACCTCGAAGACTCGAACATGTCAAGGTGTACACCCTGGCCGGCCTACTAGCCGACAATGAAAACCGTAGCTAGCCTTTGCGCCTCTGACCGCGATAAACTTGGTAAGGCCCTTGCGAAATCTTTTAGCACTATTACTACTTTATAATTACTATAACAAGTTTCCCTCCTAGGTTGTGAGACTGCTTATAAAAAGCGTTAAAAGGTACCTATTAAAATGATAAAGTGTTGGGTTCAAATATTTAATACTTTACAGACAGTTGCCACGTACATCCTTTCTAATTAGACAATAAGTTGCACCTGTAGCAATTGGGAGGGTGCACCCCTGTCTAGCGTTTCTCTATCAAGTACCTTACCTAGTCCAGTACCTAAGTGGTAGAGGTATCCTAACAACCAAGCCCTTTAGCGGGAACTAAATAAGCTCCCGCTTTAGCAATAACACTCCTTGCAAAAGCAGAACCTTGTCATTTGATGCAGAAGGTTTAACCGGGTGCTATTACCGATAAATCACCCTGCGCTTCCCTTAGAATATTCTTCATCCGACAGTACAACATCTTATCTTCCTCCTGCCATCTTTTACCGTTAGGGAACACTGTGCTCTTCAGCTTCTCGACCCAAGGTATTAGACAGCGATATGCAGATGTGAAATGTTGCGATACCGTCTTAGAAAA
>MU281009.1:0-27052 GCA_022385605.1 Xylariaceae sp. FL0594
CGTTCTCCACAATTTTAACCCTCATTACATTTTCACTTTTCAGTGTCACACCATTGAATTTCCCCCACCCTTTAATCCCCAATTGGTTCATTCCCACCCCCCCCCCCCCCCCCCCCCCTGGTCTGGAAGGAAGGAAGGAAGGATCTCAGGCGCCATGTCTCGGGAAAAGGGGAAATTGCGAGAGAAAGACGGGAGACGGACCGATCACATATGTATGTCCTTCGGTAACCTGCCACAAGATACCGTCGGTCGGCAGATAAAGAGTGAGTGAGCGAGTTACGGGGATTAGATCAATTGACCTATCATGGCGCCAACAAGTGCAGGGAAATATGTGCACGCCCCCGTATTGAGGGTCTTGAAGAAGAAAAATAAATGTTGATTAATTGATTCATTCATCCATCCATTCATTAATTATATTCCCCCGATAAAACATCATCGATTCATCCCTCATTAGAAATCCCAGAACCGCACGCCAAGTGAGAGATTAATCCCAGGTAACCTAGAAGATGACAAAAATTTTTACAAAAGCGTGAATGTCGCCGACCACGGCACATTTGTGCCTTGTGGTTGGTTTTGATCCTCAGTTCTCGTTGGGCGGAGGACGTCCCACGAAAAATCTCGAAAAGTCGTACCAGTTCCTGTCTGTCTGTCCCGTCTCAGACAGAAACGCGAGAAAGGGCCATGACTGGTTGGTTGGTTGTCTCGGGGCCTAGACTAATGGGGCCTAATCACAGAGGTCCAGTGTCAAAGTGACAGGCGCCGGGCAGCCGTACACAATCTTGTGAGCCGGCGTGCTATAGCAGCCAGCGTCGTTGGCGGCGCAGTCGAAGACCTCGCATCCCTCGCCTGGCGAGAGGGAGTTGTTGAACTTGGCGAAGGGGTTGCCCCATTGTCTGCATAAATAAAAGTTTAGCTTGGTTCTCGGTATCGGTCGCAACTACCTATGGTATATGTGCAGACAAAATAAGAGTGAAAGTAAGTAGTCAGGGGATGACTAACGTGCTAAGTTCGTCTACAGAGCAATGAAGAGTCAGTAATTGCACCCTGAGACTATCGTAGTTCTCTATGCATGAGGCGCAGTGGAGGCTTACAGTAGACATAGTCTGGGTTTGATGAGAAGGAGTACCCGAGGAAGAGCGGGCCAGTGAGAGTCTTGGTCGTCGCGATCTTAACGGTCTATATACACCACACGTTCCGGTTAGATAGGTCATCCTCAAATCGTCTGGGTCAGGTGGCTGCTATCCGGGTGCGCATACCGAGCCAGACTTCCGGTACTTCTCGGAAAAGGTCTTGCCAGTGGTGACAGTGGTCAGGGGACCGGCCGTGCTGCCGTCGTAAGGGAATGACTGCACGAAGACGGTGGACTTGCAGCCATTCGAGACGATGACCTGCTGAGCCGAGACACTCGAGGCGATGAGTGCAACGACTCCGACGACGGTGGATAGGAACTTCATTATGTCGACAAATCAAGCGAGGCCCGAGGGTTGCGGAATGAAGTCGTTTAGGAGAAGAGGTTGGATGTAACTACGTGATGGTACCAGATGTCTGTGATGAACACAAGAGTTGAGGGAAATATATGGTGCCAGAAACTGAGACGGCCGGCTTGTCTTATACCCATCGACGAGCCACTCTCGAGGGAGAGTTACAGGCGGGTTTTTGGAGTCTAGAGCTACCTAGCATTGCATTCTGGTCCGACATACTACCACTCTTCTCCCCAGTCAGTCTGTGCAGTTAGTCTCGCACCTCACGATACCCAGGCGTCGGGAGACAAAATACGAAAGGTGGAAACATCACCCCATATCCCATCGCTTCCGGTACAAAGCACAGCGAGTCCGACCGCGTGAACCCCTCGGTCAGTCCCGCTTTCCTTCCACCCCATAATCCAGACCGCCTCGCTCAGGTGCCTCAAGGCGTCGGCCTCAACTAGAATAAGCTACTGTGTATGGTCATCCTCTTGAGAGAAGTCTTAGAGAAAGTCTTAGAGAAAGTCTTAGACTTCGTATTCACTCAACCCACCAGCAGAAATGCTGTCATGCGCAAGGGATCCAAGAAGTTGGCCGGGCCCAGGCCGATCGCCCCGGCGCGGGCATCATTCCTATTAGTCAACGGTGTATATCATACTAAGCACGATGTAGTCTAGGTAAGTAAGTACTTATGCAGCACACAAACTTGCACCGTACCTACGCAGACAGAGCCTCTGCTGGAAGGTTCGATAGTTGATCTTCAGTACATCCGTTGAGCACTTTCTGACAAATGACGCTTGCCGTTCTCCATGTATGCTTCAAAAACAACGATGACAACCTCGCAACATGTGTGTCATGTCAGTACAACAGCAGTTCAGCAGTGCAGCAGTACACAGCACGGTGGGCAGTACAGTAGCCATTAGGTACCGTGCGGAGTGCTACATACAGCTTTCACTCTACTGTGTAAGTAACCATGCAGCTTCCCTTATTCTGCACCTGTCCAGATTCAGCCCTCCATAATTCCAAGCCAGCCCTCTATGCTGGCACTGCTAGTCTACTACCAGCGACAGTAGGTAGGTATTACGCTTTTCTCTTCTCCAGCTGCCCAGCACCCTTGCTCTTTAAAGCACAAGAAATGAAACAGCCAAGCTGCCTCAAATGTACTGCTGTACAGTAGGTACATATCTAGCATACCGACTTGAGAGAGTCGAACCATTTACCGAATATTCCACGCTACCTCTTGGAGAAGAAGCCTGTCAGGCAAGTGGTACTATGATTTTTGGCTGGGGCTCGGAGCTGAAAGCGTGCTACCTTACCTTCTTCTAGCAAGGCCGGTTTGTTAATGACTGCATGCATATTAAAGACGCCGGTTTTCTCTACGTCTCCATTATCACGAGGTTCCCCACAAACCAACTGGTGATCGTCAGTCCACAGGCATTGAAGCTCTCGCTGCTTGCGGGATAATTTGTTTTCTCGAATGCACCTCTGCAATCTCCCTCTTCTGACTTCACGCCTAGTCTATGGTTAACCTAGGTTATTGGATTCTTAACAACCCAAATCACCCAAACACGAACCCGGCTGTGCCGTCCATTGTAACTCCTAGCATCGACAAAGAGTACTGGAATCATGAGGACCAGTTGGGGGGCTGTTTGGCAGGTCGGGAACACGACCTGAAAAGCAACTGGCAAAAAACATACTTGCGCATATGCGGGACAGAATTCTCCATTTGCGGCTATCCATCTCACAGATACAACTCGATTACGCATATTCCCTTGGCGGAACCTTGCATGGCCGAGACGGCAGTGTCTAAGTAGGCTTGGAGTCTATGGTTTCGCAGAGGTGGATTTGACCGTCGAGGGCTGAGGTCCACCCTCTCTGACAAGATAAGAGTGCGAACGAGGGCGGTGTCGGCCAACTTGTCACCCAATGCTTGGAACCGGCGGAATTGCTTGACGCAAGACACGTTGAGCCACAGAGAGTTTGACTCCTCCAGGCTCGGTTGGGATACCAGCCTCTCGATAGCCCGATGGTGCTTGGTATCTCATTTGGCGGCCCTCGAGACAAACATCTAACCTACTGCTGTACAGCAGTATTGCTTGCTTGCAAGTACATGCGTCGTCACCACGAGGTCGATTTGGCGGAAACACAACAAAAGAGTGCGTTGGCACTATAAGCAAAGAGCGCGTTGGTCTTGTTACGAGCGACACTCCAGGCGAAGGGGGAGTTTGCTCGGACTTTGCGCAGTAACACAGAATCCTGCGACGGCTTGTAAGACCCCTCCACCAATTCTCGTTGACATGATTCTTTATTTACACGGCACGGCAACTGTCTCCATTGGCCCAACATACGGCAACATTGCTCAGCCGTTATTGGGCTGCAGAGAACTGCGTCGGGACAAGAGTATGTTTTTTTCTCCTGTTTCTTCTTCTGTGGTTCTCTGGTAGGTAGCTAGCTTTTAAAGGACGCCTCACTTCCCTCCCTTGACGCTTGCACAGAATTCTGTACGAGTCCGCTGGCGGCGGGGATATTGATGACGTCTTGCTGTTGGATAGGGAGTCCTGGTTCGTGATGATATGATTCGATTCCGGCTAGAAAATTCCTCTCAGGTCATGGAGAGACCAAAGTGACGTGGAAGTCCCGGATTCGATTAGTGGCAAGGCATATGGAGCGATTGTTCTCCGCCCATGTTGGGAAACGTGTAGCATAGACAAACTTCACACAATTTTTTTGGTTTGACTGATTAAAATGTTAACCTAAGGTTAGTCGTTTCCTTGCCAAAATCTAACAGTGTCATTGGTCTACGTTTCAACCTGCTACCTGGGCTGAGCCCATAGGGTTCACTTTCTAAAGCTGTTTCTTATATGGCCTCGGCACGTGCTCGGGTCATTTCAATCCGACAAGGTCCCGCGGTACTCCACTATGCCATACGCATCAGGTTTGGCTATTTTATATTATGTCTTTTTAATTCAGCGGCGTCGTCATAACGGTGCAGCACCTTCCTATTTTCTCCTTACCCCACGCCGATCAGTGTTGCGCCTTGATATACACAGGATGGCTTTCGAAGGAGAAACGGCGAGGCACGCAAGTGACGAGATCGGTGGCAGCTTCATCGAGTATTTAAGTTCGGTACAATGAGAGAGGTCTGCGAATCCGGCCTTTGTTAGTCTTAGTCATTGGGAATAGTGATCATGCATCACTGCAACCCGACTGAGATTGGAAAAGATGAGACTTGTAGATCAAGAATACGACCGTGGACATGGCAAGCGAAAGAACTCGGTACAATCATAATGTACCTCGCTGGGCCTCGAGGATTGACGGGCTTGCCAGCTCAGTCTATCCTAACACTCGAATTTGGCGCCATATTGCAGGCAGTAATAACGCTCGCTTCCACGGTGATCTGCTGTTGTTTTTGACTTGTCACACATTCGCGCTGTGAAGGCTCGTCCCTTATGTGGATTAGTTTTGTCCACATCATGACTTGCCAATGGCTTCCGTCCATCGAATACGTTAGGCGCGTGATGTCGAATTCGCAAAATGTTATACTTATCAGGTCGGGGTATATAGCAGTATTCAAGTATCCTCCACCATGCGGGAAACCCCCCGTGCTAAATGGTCTACCTCCGCCTCCTTTTAGCACCACCACCACCTCTCCTCGGTCCGCTCGATTCGATACTGGCAATGTCCCGCTTGCTCAGCTTCAACATGCCATTGCTCAGTCTGCCGACGGCAGGGGCGTCTATATCGCGACCGGGACCCTTCCTCTTCGCCTTCATAGCCTTCTTCCCCAACGTCTTCAAGCCGCCTTTTTCTAGGATGATCCCGTTCTCCCTGGCCTCCTGCCTCCTCTTGGTCTCCCTCCCGTGCGCGGCCGCCTGAATGCCCTTACGAAACGACATGGGCATCTTCTCTTGCTTGTAGATGGACGTCTTGGAACCCAGGGCCGAGAGGCGCAGGTCGGTGGCCAGGTGGCGGTTGCGGCCTACGTGCTCGGTCGGGGAGTCTAGTGCAGAGGTGGACGAGGTCGGATCTGAGGGAGTGGAAGAGGATTTGGCCAAGGCGGAAGAGAAGAGGTGAGATTCGTTAAGTAGGCGCTGTAGCGCTAGGTCGTTTTTCAGCAGAGAGGGCGCATCCTCTTCTTCTGTGTTGCTCTTATTCTTTTGTTTTTTGGAAGTGATGCCAGTTGGGTTTGTGGACGAGAGGAGGTCGCTAGGGGGCCGCGACGAGAGCCATGCGCGCGCCTCACGTTTGTCATGTTCGATGCGGGCGTAGGCATCTGTGTGCGCTATTACCTCCACGGTTTCACCCTCGTCTCCTTCTTCTTCGTCATCTTCGTCATCCTCAAAATCGACATCTCCGTCCGACTCATGCGAGGCTTCCGTTTCATTATCCGACAGGCCGCCCCACGAGCCATCGTCGGACTCGGGCTCGAGGTCTTGTGTTGTCTTTAACAGGGAGGATGATGGGGCCGGATGGGCGGCTTTGGGAAATATAGGTTTAAACTCGGCTTCAAAGAGCGCTGCCAGCTTCGCTTCGGCCTCTTCTCTCGACAGTTTTCTGGTGGTTTTGGATGAAGAGGGAGAGGCAGGCGTAAAGGTAGACACAGCAGTAGGAGAGGAAGGAGAAGGTTTTTGATGTTTGACAAGCTCTTTTGGTACTGTCTTGATAGTAGTCGTGCGCAACTTGCGCTTTCCAAGGACCGTTGCCATATTTTTATTTTCGTCCTATTTCCTGTCCCTCGGGTCTTTCGTCTTCGCTTGGTCGTTACGCTCTGGGGCTGAAGGTCAAGGAGCGTCTGATATGATGTACCGTGAGAAATGGAAGGTTGTTGTTCAAGTACAGGCTCGAAGCAATCGGTTTTAAGAATTAATATGGGGGAAAAGGTCAACCTTCCAATCTCCAAAGATTCTGGACTTGGCTCGTCAGTTTCTGACCAATAATAACCCTGTATATGTCCCTAGGTATGTAATTAAGAGCTGAAAACTCGGCTAGATACAGGCACCCCGCCATAGCCTTATTATTAGTGTCACATACCAGTTACCAACCCCACCATGGTTGGTCGGTATCGGTGTAGCTATCATGACATTGGCTGTGTTGTATGCTGTGTATTGTTCACATGAATAATTCAAAAGCTGGTTCCCTTACAAGTGTCGTATATAGCATGAGTATTTTCTTTTCCTTACCAAGTCTTCACTCAAACTTCCGGACTTACAGAAATTTGATGATAGTCTCCCACTCGAGTACCGCTAAAGTAATCGAAGGATGACGCGCTTCAGACCCTGCATAGACCTGCATGCAGGGCAGGTGAAGCAGATCGTGGGCGGGACTCTGGATAGCTCGACCTCTGAACTGAAAACCAACTATGTGTCCAAGCACCCGGCCTCCTACTACGCTACCCTTTACAGAGACAACGTGCTCGAGGGTGCCCACGTCATTATGTTGGGCCCCGGCAATGAGGAGGCTGCGAAGGAGGCATTAGCGGCGTGGCCGGGACACTTGCAGGTTGGGGGCGGGATCAATGATGGAAATGCTGGGTTGTGGATTGAGCGGGGTGCTAGTAAGGTAAGTTTTGTTTTATTTTAATGTCGTTAGAGGGACAGAACAAATGGAAGTGAGGTAGACCACTGTTGGACGCCTTGTAATGGGAAAGATTGCCACCCCCTGATTACTTGCGTTGCATGAAGATTTCAACCAAGTCCAAGATTGGGAGAGATGCACATGAAAACTAACGGCACGAAAACAGGTCATCATAACATCCTTTCTCTTCCCGGGGGGGAAATTCAGCCAAGAGCGTCTGGACGCCGTTCTTGCGGCCCTGGGTGGCGACGTTGAAAAGCTCGTCATAGACCTCAGCTGCCGCCGCCAGGGAGACAACAGATGGTTCGTGGCTATGAATAAGTGGCAGACTATAACCGATATGGAGGTAACTGAAGGTAAATCAAACAAGTTATCCCCCTGCCCTCTGCCTCTGTGCCTCAACCCTGTCTCACCTTGATTCCAGAAACCATAAAAAGATTGGAACCCTATTGTTCCGAATTCCTCATCCACGCCGCCGATAACGAGGGCCTGCAAAGGGGCGTCGACGAGTCACTTGTGAGGAGGCTCGCCCAATGGTGCAGCATACCCGTCACGTATGCCGGCGGCGGCAGGAACCTGGCCGACCTGGAGCTAGTCAAGGAGTTGAGCGGCGGTCGGGTAGACCTGACGATCGGTAGTGCCCTTGATTGCTTCGGTGGGACCGGTGTGAAGTTTGACGGTTGTGTGAAATGGAACAGGCAGCAGACATAGATATATGTCAATCATTTTAAAGCCATATACTCTACATAACAGAATACGTTTTTGCCAGACAACAGTTGCCATACGCGCCTAAAACCACACGCTGCTTTGCTAGCATGATCGACTGGAATCAAATATACCTTACATGACATTCGTGTAATCATCATATTTTTCGTACCCTTTGTGCGCCAAATATACGGCGCTTGTACTCCAGGCCAACGTTTCGTCAACATAGCTTGGCTGGCTTACGACCGAAGTGCCTCCAGTTCCAATTCTAGTTGTCGAATACGCTCGCTCTGGTCTTGGGAGCCTGGGCCTACCCGCTTCTTCAGGGAGTCGACCTCGGCCGTCAGACGCTCGATATGCTCGACCTGCGCGCTAAGCATCTTGTTTTGGTTTTCGAGGAGTTGCTTGATCTCATCTAAAGTGGTCCCAACACCCACACCTGACACCACGGGTGCAGCCGATGCGGGAGGGACAGAAGTCTCGGGCGAAGATGCGAGCGTAGGCTTGACAGGCGAAGCGGTCTTTGGAGGCGAAGCTGCCCTTGGGGGAGGGGCGGAAGTAGTCTTGGTGGGAGAGGGTGCCGTTGTTTCCGCCTGAACAGACATTACGCTTCGCTGGGGTCGCTCAACTATGTCGTCGAGGCTGGAAGGCTTTTCTATTTCTTCAGAATGCTGCTGCTCTTTCATAGAAGGAGGAGCGCGGACCGAAGCTGGAGGAGGGGTGGGCTCTGGCTCTTTCTTGGGCTCCGGTTTCGCGACTGGTGCTGGAGTCGGGTCGGAGACCGGAGACTGAGGCTTGTACTCTGCCGGAACTTCAACAAGGGCGTTACCCTCGTATACGCTCTCAAGATCGATCTTAGGTGGGAAGTTGGTTTGTCCACCGATCCATTCCTGAGCACTAACACCAGGCTTGCTCCCGAAGCATGGAGGATAAATATCGGCTTGGAAAGACTCGGCACGGCGCGGCACCGTGAAAGAGATGGGCTCGATGTAGGAATCGTTCACTGTCTTGTAGCCCCTCATTACCTCGTTCTCGTGAACCTGTGGAAAGTTAGCGTCGCCTTTCTTTGCTGAAATCTGCTTCCACCTACATTCACGCCACGCTTGGGTACGAAAGCGACGCCACGCTGAGGATCGGGTGATTTGTATTCGGAAAGGAATTCAAACTTGTCATTCTCGTATTCGAAGTATCGAATGTTTCCATCACTAAAGGGAGTTAGTAGGGTCGAAGGATGTGCACCGTACAGGGGAAGCTTACCCCTTGCCAGCCAGGTAAAGACAATTGGTACCGTCATCTGGAGAGCTGTTAGTTCTTGTTGTTCCGGCAGTATGAAAGAAGACGGAGCAAGCGTACCCCAGAAAGGCATGCACACGCCAGAAATACTGTCGAGCGCCGTGAAACCACCAATGGGGCTAGGATTTCCGGGCTCCCAAAGCGCCAGCTGTCGGTCACTCATTCTGGAGAAACCAGTAGTAACGATGCGATTGTGCTCGCCGAGCCAAACTGCTCGGCTGTTCTTTGCGCCCTCATGGCCCTGGTGCTCGTGAGCGGGCCTTTCCTGACGGACATCCCAAACTCGGAGCTTCTTATCCCGAGAAGTTGTTACCAGCATCGACCCATTCGCATTCCATGACAGGCTCTGTACGATATCCGGATGCTTGATGGTGCATGCAACAGACCCAGCGCTGATATCCCAGATCTTGAGCGTAAGATCACCAGAGGCAGACGCAAGGATGTTTTCGGCTGCGGGGTTGAAGAGGACTTGTCCGACTTTTCGAGAGTGACCGGACAGTTTAGCGACAGGGGCGACATCGGCGGGCTCATCAGCATCGGTGAACAGGCTGAATCCCTGAGGGACCTGCCATATCATGACTTTGGCATCGTCGGAGGCGGACGCGATCACCCGATCGTTGAAAGGGTTCCTGAGGAGGATTAGACGTGAAGGGACAAGGCAATTGAGAGCTCGCGTGCGCACCAATCAGTATCGAGAACGGCAGCGGTGTGGCCACGGAACAGGGGGATCGCGTCGGGAAGCTTTCCTCGTTCTTCCAAAGGAATAACCGCAAAGGCGCCTCCGCCGCTGGATTCCCAGTTGACCGAGAGAAACTCCGGGTTCGCCTGGTTGAGAAAGATTGGTTAGAGCCAGTTGTTTGCACCAGGCGGGGATAAGAGGCCCGGGGTAAGATAAAACGGCGGAGGGCAAGAGAATTGGAATATGGCGTGCAAGACTAACCTTGATCAGATTTGTATCCCAAGCATTTCTACTGATGCGTAGATTGTCATAGCAGAACTCCTTTCGTGTGGGTTTGCCAAAGACGTGCCCTAAATCTGCAAGTTAGAACAGCTGGCGTGTTCAGATGAGGCTGGATAACGACGTACGGTATTTGGAGGCCCTAACAAAGCGACCGGACATAATGAAAGGGACGTCAAGAGCTGTGGGAGGACTGGTTCCGAGATTCTGGATAAGGGACTGTGTATACAGTTCTCCAACAGAAGAGAGTGGCAAGGACGAAGAGTAGAGAGTTGAGACGGTCTGAGAAAAGGCGCAGTTGTTCTTTGTACCTGCAAGCTGCTTCGCATCAGGAGCTCCCTACCTTACCCGTTGCACCTCGACTTGCAAGTTGGGGGTTGCAACAAGCAACTGTCTGGATGCAGGCTCTGGGCATTGGCAGTAGTTTGACCAATTGAAATCTAGCATATTGAGAATAGTGGGGTGAAATTGTACTTGCCCCTGAGCGAATAGGGGAGCAACGTCCCCATTACTTCCAAAATGTACTAGTGTATTGTCGTCCGTACCTGCACATGTGCTAATGTATTAGACTACGTACTAAGGTTAGACTATTCTTATTTCCTGCCCGGAACCTAAGGTTTAAGTGACTCACGTGATACCGCGATTAGTCTTCAACAGTACTAACCTACTATGTCAGTATCTACTGACGCGTCCTTCATGCAACACCTCTTGTATACGTTTATTTCAACCTTAGGTATTGCCAACCAGTCACTTACCTTGAAAAAAAGGGGAAGACATCGCAGGCATATAGCCCCTAACCTAAACAACAACTACAAGAATAAATAAGCGCAAGAATTTGACCAGGGTTTTGCTCTGTGCCTTCCCGCCTTTCATCATTCCCGCTTCTTTGACCTTTTGATCTGACCATCTTCACAAGCCACCACAAGACAAGCTACACCCAATACAGCCAGATCTGCTCTGAGTATCTAGTGTCTGCATTCCCGAGTCACTTTCTATTTCAGGTCCCGACATTGAATCCTAGCTGCAATTCAAGTCGAGTGTTGCATTCAAGCGCATTTTAAGTTTTCACACCCGGCCATTCCGTCAACTATTTGTCCAACGCGAGTACAACTGGGTCGCATCATAAACTCCTCACCGACCTCAAAGCAGAATGCCACCTAGAAAGAAGAAAACGCAGACGAAGATCACCTTCGAGCCGGTCGGGGCGTCTTCCAGCCCTGCTGCCTCTTCTTTCTCGCCTGCTAGGATCCGATATTCTAGAACTCCACAGACTAGTCCTAGTCAGCGTCCAGGATCCAGCGCGCCACCTTCCTCAGGCCGAGGAGTACCGAGTTCAAGTGCAAAGTCAAGACAAAGCAAATTGAATCTTGGTATGTTGGCGTCATTTATCAAGTAAATGCTTATCTCTCGTATAGAGAATAGGATAGCAAACAGCTTAGTCCGCACGATTTTATTCTAGGTCGTATTCATATTAACATGAGATAGGACCGCCTCCTGCAAGCTTCATGCCACCACTGTATGGCACAGTGAAGAAAAATGCAGCTATAATTGACTCTTCTGATGAATCAGCAGCCGAAATTAGCGATGCCGGCTACGACGAAGAAGATGTCGATGCATTGCCTCCTACTCAGAAGGCCCGAAATCCACGTCGCTCAGCTACATCAAAGAAGTATGCTTTGGCCGACGAGCCGGAACCAGCCGTCATAAATCCACGGTCATCTCAGTCGGTTTCTACACGGCTGCAAAAGACTGTCATCCTTGACGACAGCGATGATGAAGTAGTAGAAGCACCGAGATCGCCACTAAAGAGACGTCGTTCTCCGTCGGTTGTGAGTCTTAAGGACTCGGAAGAGGACGACTCTGACGATATCCCTATACTACACTCGGCGAGAAAACGCCAGCCAGCGACCACTTTCGAACATCAAGACGAATCTGATGAGGCACCGGTCTCTCCGACCAAAAGAAGAAAATTGCTTCACCGTCGTTTGTCTCCTCCTAGTGCAGAAGCGAACAATAAACCGCACACCCCAGGTAGACTGAAAAGACCGCTCCTAGCGTCCTCTTCGCCCGTTAAGAGCGCGCGGAAGGGCCATCGCTCGGAAAAGCAAAAGAAGATGGAACTCCTGCGACGTCGTCGAGCTGGCGAGAGGATTGATAGACTCACGTCATCCGAGGAGTCGGCCAGCGATGATGCCAGGCCGAAGCGTGGAATATATGACTCCGATTCCCAAGACGAGTTTGTGGCCCTTAAGGATTTTGATGACGATGACGAGGAGGAACAGCAAACAGATGAAGTGAACCCGATATCACGCCCCCATAAAGCCAAGCCCAAGCGAGAAAAGATGGTAGACCAAGAAGGCGATGATAATGGCGAGGAAGACGAGGATCTTGAAAACTTTGTTACAGACGACGACGACGCGCCGCTCGGTGCACCCGTTGACATACCCTTGGAATTTACGTTTCAGGCTCATAAACCACTGAAGGAACAGTTCCCCCACGTGGTAGAGTGGCTCGTCCACAACCGCGTGAACCCGGCCTTCGAACGCAGGGATCCGGTATACGTGAACGCATGGCGTAAACTCGATGACGAAGTCTTAGGTCTCGCGCGCTCGAAGTTCACCTCGTCGGTGTGGCGGCCCGACTTCTCGCGCGCCCTGCGAGCGCGACCACAGCTCGACGCCTACGAGACCGGAGCGGGCCACGACCTGGGAAGAGCAAGTGGCCAAGGGTGCGAGGCGTGTGGCAGGGTGAGCCATCCCGCGACGTGGCGGCTCGAGTTCGCCGGGTCGCCTTACCACAAGGACACGCTCCAGGAAGTCGAATCCTCCGACTCCGATTCCGATTCCGACTCGGGTTCCCAGAACAAGAGAGGCGACGAGTCGGATACGGGCACAGTGGACGTCGACGGCAACACGCTCCCGCCCACGACTAAGATGTGGTACGTGGGCGTCGTGTGCCGCGACAACGCCGTCACGGCCCACAGTCTCCTGCACTGGAAGTACGCGCTCAAGCAGTACGTCGAGGACCGCCTCGAGATGGACGGCTGGATGGCGCCGGCGAAACTGCGCGAGAGGGAGAAGATGAGGCCGAAGAAGAGGCGGAAGCTCGCCAATGAGATTGTGGACGCGTGGCAGCAGAGGGGCGTCATCAGTGCCCTCTACGCGGATTTCAAAAGAACCCTCGAGGCTGCGCGGAACCAGTCCACGCTGGGAAGGACGAGACATCGCTGATTCACCTACAATACGAAACGGTACCTATTTACTACTTCTACTACTACTCCGACATTCAGTTGAGTGGAGTGGAGCCGGAGTAGTAGTAGTTGGGCAGCATGCCTCCTCGAAGAGAGCGGCCAAGGGGTGGTGGTTTGCTACGGTTGTAGGGTGTGCAGATACGGTCCACTTGAAGGTTTTCCTCCTTAAAGAGACACTTGTGCACGGTGTGGTTAGCGGAAGGAACACCTTCGCAGACCGATTTCAAATAAATGGGCTTTCGCAGGATATTACCGAGGCTAGGTTATGGCAGTGGGTAGTGGTGCAGTAAAGGAATATCATGAAGTTATGTGCTCTTGCCTCCATTTTCAATAAGTATTGCTAGACAATGCTCGAAAATAGATAACAAATGATGATTTCATTTCGACGTCCCATCTCTACTACATAGGCTTTGGACGGGGTAAAATTCCCAGGGATACAAGTGTATCTCATTCCACCGTTGTCATCAGGTCTTTTACCACCCCCTATTTTCCTTTTTGTTGGTCTTCCCCCTCGTTGAATGCATGATTTCCGAATTTGCCAGTTACAGGTTGTCTCTCTATCTAATCGCCTTCGCCGCTTTGACAAACTCGCGTATCCGTTCTAAGCTCTGCAGGCCATCGGGGCCTTCCACACCACTGCTAACATCAACGCCCACGATGCGCGCAGCGTCCTCGCCGACATTCTTGATGACGTCTGCTACGTTGTCTGGTGCCAGGCCACCCGCGAGCACAATTCTCAGCTCGTGATCGCGCTCCAGCGCTGTCTTAACAGCTACAGCATCTAACAGATGGCCCGAGCCACCCGCGGAGCCGGAATCAAAGAGTGGGATGGTGTGGTAGCCACGCGTGCCAATCCCTGTCTCCGAGGGACTAAAGCGCCGCATCACGGGCACTGGGATGTGATGGGCCCACTCTATCGGCTCTGTGCCGTGGAGCTGCACGATGTCAAGCCGGTACCGGGCTGTTAATTCCAGAATCTGCGCCAGGGGCTGGTTGAGGAAGACGCCCACGAGGAGAGGGCGTGTGCGGCCGGGGGCCTTGATCTTCTGTGATGCGGTAGCGAAAAAGTCTACTGCCCGATCTGTGGGAAGTTCGATCTCAGGAGAGGTAGACGAGGAGCGTGAGAATTTATGTACGACCTCCGAGATGGCGAGCGCGGCCTCTTCGCTCACAGTGCGCTTGCGGCCTGGGACTAGTATTATGCCGATGAGGTCCGCACCGGCCTCAGCGGCTGCCACTGCAGCTTCCGGGGTTCTGGTTCCACAAATCTTAACGAGCAAGGGTTCAGGCTCCGGCTTTTTCGCCCTCACCTGTCCTGTACAGAGCTTTTCGATGAACTGTGATGCATCCGGTGCGCGCATTATAGCCTCGCCAACCAAGATGGCATCGACACCTTCTTTGTGGTTGGCGACCACGTCTTCATATGTATTGATGCCGCTTAGGGCGCATATTATGGTGTCGTCGGGCACGAGTTTCCGAAGTCGGCTCGTTGTATTGAGATCCACTTCGAACGACTCGAGGTTGCGGTTGTTGACGCCAATCACCTTGGAGCCAAGTTTCACTGCCGTAGCCATTTCTTCCGCGTTTTGAACCTCAACTAAAGGCTCCATGCCCAGAGATAAAGAATAATCATAGAGGCGTCTTAGCAACTCCTTGTCCAACATCTTCACAATGAGGAGGATTGTGTCTGCACCGGCTAGGCGGGCCTCGAGAATCTGATATTCCTCAAAAATGAACTCCTTTCGCAGGATCGCGGGCCTGTTGGGCATACCGCCAAGCACCTGTCTCACCGCTCGTAGGTCCTCGATGCTGCCCTTGAACCAGTCCGGCTCGGTGAGGACGGATATAACACTAGCTCCAGCCAAGGCGTATTTCTTCGCTTGTGAAGGTGCATCGATGCCCAAGGCGAAAACTCCCTTGGAGGGCGAGCCTCGCTTTATCTCCGCCATTAGGGCAACATCGAAGGGGCTTTGTCGCAAACGCTGGACAAAGGGAATCTGGGCGGGTGCTGCATTGAGGTTGAAGGCTGCCTGCAGGTCCTGAGGACGCTGGGATGGTATTTCTTTCTGGGCAGCAACTACTTCCTTCCTCCGAGAGTATATCTGCTGAAGAATGTTGTTCTTCTTTGGGATCGGAACAGAAAACTTCTCGCTGGCGCTACTCTCCTCCCTCGCTTCGGTCGACTTCTGAAGGCGTTCGTTCTCAGCCCATGTGCCGCCTTGAAGACGCAGGAAGTTCCTGAACATCACCCGTCCGTCTGCCGACAAGATGCTTTCCGGATGAAACTGGACACCCTCGACGGTAAACTCCTTATGTCGCACCCCCATGATTATGCCCTTAGAGCCATCGTCTTTCGGTATCCACGACGTCACCTCGAGACACTGAGGCAAGGTGACGTGGGTGCCGGCAAGCGAGTGATATCGGGTCACTGGAAGACTTTGGGCCATGCCAGCATAGACGCCCTTGGAATCATGAGATAACAGCGATGTCTTTCCATGCAATATCTCACCAGCCGAGCTCACATCCCCACCATACACTTCAAAGATACATTGCCTAGGCTCGGGTCAGACGACAGGTTCATGCGACGAGTGGGTTGTCTCAAGACTAGGTCTCTTCCTTACTGTCCCATGCAGACGCCGAAGATTGGAATCTTGCCAGCGAAATGTTTGATAGCGTCACGGCTAATGCCCGAGTCGGTGATAGGATGACCAGGGCCGGGACTCACGACTAGCTGGGTTGGGTTCTTGGCTATGAGTTCGTCCAGAGTGATCTGGTCATTTCGAAAAACGGTAACCGTAGCACCTTCCAGGACCAGGTATTGATAGACATTCCAGGTGAAGGAGTCATAGTTATCGATCAGAATGACATTTGAGGCGGTCGCAACGGGCGGAGAGGGGTCTGGATGGTGTGGTGAGAAGTCTATGAGGGGTTCTGTCACAGCCATGGCTGGGAGACGAGATGAGAGAAAAGACCTCGAGAAGAAATACACGCGAGGGTCACTGAAAGGAAAGGTGGTGACAGTGTTGGATACTATTGCAAGCTCTCAGTTTAACCCCTCCGGTTTTATTGCCGTGGACCAGAATAAGTGAGTTTGTTGTACTTATGACTTGTTCTCATGAACCCCTTCTGGAAATACTAAAGCACCGATCGGAGCGATTTGCCGTACCTGCAGTTCAATGGGAACGACAGCCAGACATCAGCTGTCAGCGTTATGATTCGGGCAAATTCTCTGTTTTAAGTGGAATAGCATCTACACGTACATGTACCTACCTACCTGCATGTGCTCTGTTTGGTACATACCTCATTACGTACGTACATACCTGAATCCTGCTCCACTTGTAGCTGATGCTGTGTCCCGACCCTTCCTGAATGAATTTCCTAGAAACAATAAGTCTGATTCGTATTTCAGTCGGATAAGTATAGAACATAGATAATAGTACAAGGCATCATATCGGTATTGAAGCCCTTGAGTATTGCTGTTGGGACTAGGTAGACTAGACCATACACGCAGAATACGGAAGCTGCTACATTCCGATTCTACCTTTAGGTACATGCTACCTGGTCAGGTACATCATTTTTCAGTAGGTGCTGCTGTAGTAGTGGAGAGACCAGGAGCTTAGGCCACACATACCCACCATCCTTTATGCTGCAGGGTAACTTTTTCTCTACCGGCACGCTGTACATCATACAGAGCTCTGGTGTTGTTGACCTTTTGGAAGCTTTTGCGACATAGCGCATCAACCAACAAACCCCAGACAAAGTCGCGTCACGACAACACACAAAGACACGGATTCAGCCCACGAAAAGGTCGCAGCCTCCTGCTACCTCACATGTATTTGCTGCACAGTCCAGTGCGCGTTGCCTGCTGATACCTGCAGCAATGGCGGAGCCACTCGCTGACCAGGTCTATCTTCCACCGTTGGAATCATGCTTGAAGGGCGAAACCATTATCTTGTAAGTCGACACTTCTTTCCTCCTGCAGGTACTGCCCGTACTAACGTTGACTGCTCCCCTTGGCTAGATCATGGAAGCTTGTGGCATCCGCATTACTCGATCCTACCGGGCACCGCCAAAGTAGCGAGTGTATCATTGGCTTCTTTAGTGACCCTCTTGTCCAGTCATTTTTTACCAGTCCAGGCTCGGCTTTTGAATCCCAGAGCGATAAGATCGCATACAAAACAATATTCGAGAACAAGACAGCTGCGATTCAGGTCACCCCGACCCCGAACGATAAGTACGACATCAGTGTCATCAAGGAAGATGCTCTGTGGTTGAGCAAAAACGCCGACATCAACTTGATTACTGCGCTGCGAATTGTTGTGATAGAGCTCCAGTCACGGCCCAAGAGCCAACTTCTTGGACCCATATCGAAGCAGGATGTTGCCAGCCTGCGAGCAGCGGCCGGTGCTAGCAGCGCTCAGACCTCCAATATAATACCTGGGCTGAACCTCACCGCAAATCGTGATGCTTCGGATATCCAGGCGGAATTCGACAAACCCGATAGCAGGAGGCAGCGTATCTTCCAGACTTACCTGTCCGAGCGCCGCTTCTATGCCGCTACCAACGAGTACATATTTACCTTGATGCTACATGATAAGCTACCGATGTCGCCGGCAACCGAAGCGTCAAAAACGATACGAAAGTCGCTTCTCGAGGTATACGGGATATCCACCAAACAACCACAGAAAGCGATTGCCGACATCCCTACCAAAACATGCCATGCGCTCGTCGCACAATATGTCGGTCTTCTTCCCGAGTGCCTCGAGCGCGCTGTTGCTTCTCTAGAGAAACAAGTCGATCAGATCTTGATCACTGAGAGCATACAAGAGGAACAGATGCAGACGCACCTAACTGAGATGTTGCACCGCATGACCATCTTGTTCCAGCTTCTCGACCGATCGGGTGATTGTTTCGTCTCGGATGCCGTTGCTCGCCAGTGGTTTTCACTAGTTGACGCACTCGAGGTTCTGAACCAGTTACATACAGTACGTATCAAAGAACTGGCACCTTGTTGGGATGTCCGGTGTTGCAGCGCTGACATGTGAACAGTATCCTAGTAGCATTGCAGATCTTGCGATTCCTATACAATGCCTGGTCTGCATCATCTCGTTAAGGCTTCTCAATCTGCCCAGGATGATGGCATTTTTCGAGAGTGAGATAGATCTCGACACAGACAACGAGTTCCTGGCCACGTCGAACATTCTGGAGCAGATACACGACGTCCTCGAAGGTTCAGTCACCGCGGGTGCTTTCTACATGGCACCGGTGTTATTTGCGTGGGTGACGATTGTACATGCCATGTATTCCTCCTACCAAGATCGTGTCGAGAAGCGCGACACAATCCAAAACGAGAAAGCCGTGGAGAACTACGACTCGAATAGGCAGATAACGCCGACGCTTGCCAGGAGAAACTCGGCCGGCAGCATCACGACGATTGATAAGAGACGGTACGACGACTTCCTGATAAACAAGAATCTAGACCGCGACTTTCAAAGACTTCAGCTGCTCGCGGCAGTTGCAACTGATGAGGCTCGTGTTTTCGATGTCATCACCGTCTTGTCAACCTATCTTGGTCCGACGAATGGTTGCATTTTCCCGCCCTCTGTAGGATCTCGGATGAGAGTCGTGTTCTTGGATCTCCTCAAAGTCACTTATCCCTTCGTGGGCTACAAAGCAGAGCCGGTCACTGCGCTGTTATCGGTGCTCTCGGGTGGCCAGGGCTACTGGGATATCGCCCGAAACGAAACTTCGCAGAACGACGTTATTTCTCACGTCTTGCACGATGAAATCGTACTCGAGATATACGTGCAGCAAGCCCTCGACCGCTTCCCATATGAGTTTGCTCCGTTTTTAGCTTTGTGTCGAACCCTCTGCTCGGCCCCTGCCCTCTCAGATGGTAGTGGCTACGAGCACATGGTGCAACTGTTGGAGAAGACACCGACGCTTACCTTCACTCTGCCCGACCACTTTACAGGCTACTATCTAGCTAACGAAGATGAAAATGCGAATGTTTTCCAGTTTGCAGATGACTTTGCTCTGTTCTCGCCAGCTACGAGCCGGAAGAAGATGGCAGCAGAGGAGGAGAGGTTTGTGATACCTGCAGGCACGTATGGGCGTTTTATTGTGGACGAAGGCAAGGTCGTCCGAGTCGAGTACGAGCACTCTACCTTGGCACTTCTAGGCAAGCAATTGGAAGCGAACCTAGTTGAAAACAGGTATGACTTGGCGCTTGGCACGCTTGAGGCCGACGCGGTTGCGGAGATCATCACGTTATTCGCAACCTTGATCCGAACGGCAGTGCTTAGAGCTGCCGGGTCCGATGACAAGACGTTTAGCTCGCCACCTGCAGAAGCGGCGCGGAACATATTGGCAGAAGCCAGCCAGGCCCTGTCTCGTACTAAGGACGTCATAACAGTCGTGTGCGAAACACTAGACAAACTCCTCGATGAGGACAAACAGAGCAGCGCTGGCCTGGGAGCCCTGAACGCCTGCGTCGAGTTTTTGCACGCCATCCTCCCTATCAGCCCTGGCAGAGTGTGGTCGTATCTGTCCAGATGCTCACTACTTGAAGGCCGGGCACAGGGCGGGAAACTTGCTAGGCTGGTCGGCGACTTGGAGCTGTCCTCCGTCCAACTGGAGCTTCTCACCTCAGCCATCCGCTTGTTCTCCGCTTTGTTGGACAGTGCAATGAGTAGCGCTGTGCAGAGAAAGATGGAACCCAAGGTGAACTCTAGGCAACGCACAACCGAGAACGTATGGCTTGGCCTCTCGGACAAGGTCACTGCCCAGGTGACGTTGGCCATCTCCCATGCGACCGTGGACATGCTCGAAAGTTCATCCACCTGGAGGTTCCCAACAGATCTCGACCGCATGATCCTGATTCGAGATGTGGTGCCGACCATGGCCATGATCCTGACCATGACTTTCGGCACGGACAACATATCAGACAAGAACTCCTTGATGTCTGCGTTGCTGCCTGCCGCGAATTTTGTCCTCGACAGTTTTCTTGGCCCGACTGCGGGCAGCCTCCGCGTGCTGCCTCTCCTAGGGACCCTGGTGACGGCGACACAGGGCTCCGAGTCAACCATCTACGCCAAGCGGTCCCAGGTCTATCGCGAACAGACATTAGCAGTGCTACAGTTGGTCACGACTCTTGTACGCGTCGCAGACTATTCCGAGCGGTCTTCGAGCGTGCTAGAAGACCAGCTCTTCAAGGTCACGCCGTATATCGCCCGGCTCTGCGCGCGCGACGAGTTCCTCAAGGGGCCTTCTATCGAACTGCTAGAATCTCTTGTCGTCAGCGCCGGCAAGACAGTGGGAGAGCCGCCCTCGTTGCTCGGGTACTTGGGTCCCCAATCATCGCGTGCCTTCCTTCAACTGCTCAGCCACCTGGATAGACCGTTCAGCCAAGCCGAGGAAGGAAACGCAATCTGGCGCTTCTTTTCCACCATTGTGCGTAACCGGCAGCAGTGGATGGCTAACTGTCTCCTAACCGGCAAGACGCCGAGGGACTCGCGGGGCAGCAAAGATAAGGTGACCGAGACTTCCACGGGTTCGATCCTGAGCTCGGCGTTGGTAAAGCTCACGTCAATCTCCAACCTGGATAGGTCAGAAGCCCTCTCGATCTTGGACTTCATCACCTCGGCTCAGAACTATTGGCCCTGGACTATTTTCACGATACATAAGGACCATCCATTCCTGAATGCGCTGGTGCGCTTCATCAAAAATTTGAGAAGGTCCACGGTGATTGCCAAGATAGACATATTCAGGGCCTGTCAAGAGGCCAGGATTGCAGCTTATATCGCAGAAATCTTTGCCATGCAGCTCTTCCATCTCCGCCAGCTGGGCGAGGCAGACTCGGCCGCCGCTGTCCTCGCGCCATGTCTGGACTACTACTTGCGAGAGGGCGTCAGCGTTGACGGTTATAACAGGGGCCTGCACGCCAACTTTACTCGGAATTTCACCCAGCAGTATCCAAGCTGCTCCCTCGACAACCTGAAGCGGACATTAATTGAGCCGCGGATACTCGGTGCCGATTTCTATTACGCTCTTTCCTTCGCGGACAGAATCCTGAACTTTGACCCAAGCTGGGTGGGGCCAACCAAAACAGGATTCCGAAGTGAGATGGTAAAGGCTAACATTAACCTGTCCCTCGTTGATGCTCAAGTGGTAAGACTCCCCCCCCTGAGAACTCATTCGCAACAGAGCTATAGCTAACGCCGAAGCAGGCGCTGTACCATGCCTGGGAGTTTCTGCTACTAGAGCTTAGCGCTTGCCTGCCGAACAATGATATCTTGAAGAAGCAGTCTCTGCAAGTCGCTCAGGAATGCCTTACAGCGAATGAAAAAAACCAGGCCCACGACGACGAGGTGTTCGTGCGACTCGCCGAGTCACGAGTGAACTTGGCGTTGATTTTAGTCCAACGAGTAGTGGACAGTGCGCCGTCGCTGAAAGACGTTGCGCCGCTTCTTAATGCCGTGTGGGCCACAGTCAGTAGCTACCAAGAGCCGTATCGACCGGAGAACATCGCTATATACCGTACCCTTCTGAGGCTCCTCTACGTTACTTTACGCGCCGCGGTCCGATCGTCGGGTCCGAACGACTTCCGGGCGTCTGTACGAGACGAGGACGGCAACGTCCTCTCGCCTGTTCCAGTCTCACAGACTGCTCTGGGCATCTTGGATCACGCCGTGTCAAGAGGGTTCCGCACGATAGTATCCTTGATTCACGATTCGGAAGCTGCGGTGTGCCCAGGTGACGTAGTCATGATAAACGCCGTCTTGCAGGCATGCCTGTGCATCCCGGGCATGGACCAGAGCCAGACGCAAATACTCAACATCCTGGCGACGCACAACTCGGTACAGGCAGCGGTGTCGTTATACTCCTGGTCGGATAAGCTGGCTGAACAAGGCGATCCCGTCTACGGCGAGCTTGCGTTGCTCCATCTCCTTGAGCTGTCAAAGTTGCCGCTTGTAGCTGAGCAGTTGGCTTGCGACGGTCTCCTCGACCATATCACCTCGGCCTCGCTAGCTACGTATCTCCGCCGGCCCAACGTGTCGCCATTCGCGGACTCGGTAGGCCTACAACGATGCTATAGCATCTGGGCTAAGGGCATTGTCCCCATCCTCCTGAATATCCTGTCTGCGCTCGGTGCCACGATTGCGCCAGAGGTTGCCTATGTGCTGAACCAGTTCCCCAACCTGATGCAGTCCAGCGTTGATCGGTTCGAAGCCCCTGGCGACAGTCAAAGGCGGGGCCACCGCGACAGGGCTTTCATCACGGCCCTCTCTGCCGCCGAGATTCACTCCTTGGCACTGATCACGCAGGTGCTCCGTGCCCTCCGCTCTAACAACGCGAGGGATATCCCTGTAGTAGAGTGGGATTCCAATACGTTGCTGGAGAATGTCGACTGGTGGATTGATCACCGCAAGGTCCTGAGAGAAAGACTAGTCGCTCTCGGGCCCAGAGAGGCCGAGTGGAAGACGATGCCTCCCTCTGAGGCGGAAAAGAGGCGAGGCTGTGAAAGCCGACTGGAGGCCAGAATCGTCGATCAACTCGAGCTCGTCCGCGCTGTGCTCAACAATGACTTAGAATAGGGGTTTCTCTGTTGGACAGGTTGGCGTCTGTAGTAGATGAAAGAAACATACTCCTAGGTATAGAGTGTTTTTTTTACGTCGGGCTGGCAGGCGTACACGGCGTTTTCTTGTTAGGGCTTGGCACTAGTCAAAGAAACAAGAGAGGCAGCTGCAGTTTTTTTTGCATGGTGCTGTGGAACGACTCCTGCGTCAAATGCAGCGGGGAAAACAGAAAAGAGTGGTGGTATTCTACTGTATGCATGTATCTATATCGACTAAACTACCTGTATGTATGTATGAGGGCGCCACGCTGTTTACGTTCCAGCTAATTGCGCATGCGGGATAGATGAAGAAGAGATGGTCGCGTGTACCTTTTCTGTGTTTGAGATCAAATGCATGGTCTCATCTCATTTAATAACTAGGTTACACGCTGAACTGTAGCTACAGTTTCTCTCCCTCTGTCTCTCTCTATTTACCGCGGGTAGGTTGAGATTTCCAAGGGAGGAGGATATAACGAAGACCTGTTTGTGTATTACCATAAAACATCAGTTTTTTTGGGGGTTGCTATAAACAAATCAGTTCTAGCAGGTGAAATTGAAAGTATACAGTATTTGAATTTCAATCCATACAAAAGCTACCTGTTTCTTTGTCTATACCTCTTGACTCCAGGCATGCCGCCACATCATGCTTGCGAACTCGTCGCAGTTTTCAGTACAATACAAATACAAAATACAATCCTCACTTCTTTCCCTCCGTTGCAGGATCCCAGCCACAATTGCCTCCTGTTTCCGTGGTTACGTAACACATCATTGACCTTAAAGTCTCTGCGCTCGCTAGACAGGGTCAACTATGGTCCTACCATCTGAAGCACCCAGTACATTAGGTAGTCATTAATGATGGCATGTCTTGCTACCAAACACTTTCATTCAGCCTCTTGAGATGATAAATTAAGTAATGTTTGTTGTGGGCTGAGAGACACAGGGGCTTCCCGGAGTCCTGACAGCAGACCAAGGTCAAAGAGACGGAGTAGAAGAACTTGTCTGTTATAACCTGACTTTATGGCCTGTCAGTTTGAACCAGATGACCGCCACTAGGTCTTCCTTGAACCGCTCCCAGGGGTTCCGGTTGAGGTAGTAGCTGAGTTCACGGAAATTGTATATTTCGGCCCAGCAGTCCCGTCCGAACTCGCAGCCGGCCATATTGACAAGGAAATCCCGGTCTTTCTCGTTGTAGTGAATACGGGTGTCGTTTCCATTGGCATCGCACGCGCCGACGGGAAAGCTATTGATCATCCTCTGTGGCAGGAATGCGGTGTGGCTTCGAATCCAGGGCTGCGCCGTGTAGAGTTGTTGCAATGCGCTCTGCTCTTTGTGTTCCCACTGCATATGCTTTTGTTCATACGCGACTGGATCCCACCAGATATCCAGCAGGCGGTCGGTCCATTCACTTCGCCTGACAAAGAAGGATCCCAAGTTGAATCCGGCGCAGTCTTGGGACATCAGGAAGTTGATCGAATCAACTTTCCCATCTCCTACTGGACTGAGAGACTCGGGATCGAGGTAGTTGGCCGTGAACGGATGGGTGAGGTTGAGCGGGTTGTACTCGTTGATGTCCCTGTATGCATGTTTCTCTAGATGATTGAAGATGTGATCTTGGAGCGAGTAGGAAGGCTCCATGATGAGCGTGTTCAGATCCAACCACCAAACCCTGGACCGTCTTAGCAACTCACGGGTTCGGACATCAACGTGGGCAGGATAACTTACCATTCGGCTTTGGGGTACTTCTTGAAGCTGTTTCGGATGCTGTCCACCTTCTCCCAGCTCTCACGCCATTCATGGGCATAGCGCTTCTTCGTGCTCATGTCGACAATTTCCAGATCATAGCCCCATCGAGCGACGTACTTCCTTTTGTTCCTGATACTGTCTCTCTCAATGGCCCACTCTCGCGCACCCTTCCATTCCATGACACCGCCGCCCACATTGGCCGCGAGTATGATGAGGAACTTTTGACCGCCTCCAAGCCAGGTCGTTCTCCTCCAGTGGTAGACAAGAGCTGCGGCGAAAGTCAGTGTTTGGAGGCGAAGGTGAACAGGCAAGAATGGCTTACGAGTCGTGTAGAATAGGATATAGCAAGCTATGAACAGCAGGAGAAGCAGTGCGCGGAACTTCCAGGCCCTACTCATCCGGGACACAAAAAGCTGCAAACGGCCCAGTAGAGGAACCCTCCACAGCCCCCGTCTACGCTTCTCCGTTTCAGCAGAGCCCATATCCTCGTAACTCGAAAAGGAGGGTAAGCTGCTTGATATGCGACGCATATTCCGTGTGAAGAAGCCTTGGTTCTGCGTCGAGAAAGACGGGTAGCCGGTAACACCCTGTGACTTCATCCGCGCCGACTCCCATGTAACGGTTCCGGGACTTGAACCCGGGAAGTGTGTCTTGGCCGGACTCGATCGACCGCTGGGGAGATCCAGGCCCGGGGAGGACCAGCCCCCGCCAGGGATAGGGGACGGACTCCGGCTTAGAGACATGGGCGTGCCCTGATGTACCTGCGTAAACAATACAACAAGTAAGTCAAAACTGACACGACAACGACGGACGGGCGCAGTGCAGACAGGATCGCGAACCTCAAATGCACCTGGGATGAGGTAGCGCTAAGCTGGGGGCTGCAAGGGATGGGCTTGCTGCCCCAGTCGACCGCAGCTCGAGCGTGATTAAATCGACAGGTTCAGGGATTGGACTTCTTTGAGCCAGCAGATGGCCTCCAGCCACAACTTCGTCGGTGTTTGCGCTCTCTGAGACAGTATATGGGGCAATATGGACGTGTCGATAATATGCGTGACGGCGAGTTGTGCAGGTTTCGAATTCGTGGGTAGGCAAAACTGGTCAATCTCGGTGGCTCGAAATAGGTCGGCGCCGTCTATGCGAAATGTTTGCTGCGGAATGGCTACACGTGGACAGTATCGCGCTACAGATGGATCGATCGGTGGTAATTTGCATGCCCGAGTGCTTGCTGTGCTCTTTATGGCGGCTTATTCAAATAGCCAAGGAAAAGAAAGAAATCAAATCTCTTGCACAACCCGGTCGGAAAGAAACACAGACATGTAGTTATAAAAGCAGATGTTTGGATTGAAAGGATGAATAAAGGTTCCCAAAACATCCATCTGCCATATGGAGGTATGTATTTCTGCGCGGTCTAGATACAATATATGCACTTGGCAAGGGTAGCCTATGTCAAGAAAGGAGATGGCACTTGACAACCCTGCAAGCCTGGCCGTTGTTAGAAAGATTAAGCAGAGGCTATGTAGCTGTACACACTGACTATGCCAAAGTTAGCGTATAATGAAAGTGTAGATACATCAGTAGGCAAGCAGTTATCCACACAGAGACACACCCCGAACCTTTCCCTGCCTCATTTCTAGCAGTTATCTGCAGAGCTATAATAAAGGGGTAAGGGCAACCAGCAAAAGGAGCTTAGTGCTATATTCCCTACCTATACAAATTATATATAAAAATTTTTTAAAGCCAACTTAGCTAGCTGTTTAATTAATTAAACATATAGTTAAATATACTAAATTATTATTATAGGTTAGGCTAGTAAGTGTCACGGCGTGACATTCCACCAGTTCCAGCGTATACTAGATAGCTGCAAGTAAGAATGACAAGGCAACTTTGTTGTTCTGGTTCCCTTTTGCCATGCGATGGCCTAGTGGGGAGCGGTGTAGCTTTGGAACTTGCAGCAAAAGTCTTCGCCGTTACAGTAAGCACTAACCTGTTAAAAATATAGACTTTATACTTTTTTACTATAAAGAAAAAGTATATAACTAACCTTTCTAGCTTTATAAAAAACTACTACTTAGCTACTTTTATATATATATATATACTTTATAGTTTTTTCTTTTTTTAAGCTAGATTATAAACTATATCGTTTATAAACGATTTAGCTTTAGCTTTTTATATATAATCTAGCTTTATTTAAATTATTTAGCTATAAATAAGTAGTTAATACTATTTAATATAAAATTTAAAATAGCAATAAAAAATAAATATAAAAGCTACATTAATAGCTTAAAGCTATACTATTTTAATTAAAACCTTTTAATAGAAAATTAACTTTATATTGCTATAATAAAGTAACTTTATTGTCACAACCCAACAACGAGAGCCAACGAAATCAGCCCGGAGGGGTAGAAGGACTCATGCGACCCTATGGCAGGCCGCAACCCAGTAAAGACATA